>JAOBYK010404458.1:0-15493 GCA_025434845.1 Phenganax subtilis
ACTTTTGTGATAGTGCTCAGATTTCCTTGACTTTTTGGAATTCTTATAAGGATTATAGCTACTTGATATCATATGGATTTTTTATAGAACTTTTAGCAGTTCGTACTGTTGCAAAGTGTACAAGTTCTTGGAGTGAAATTTCTCTTGATAAAATGGATATCTGGCCAATATACTTGATCCGACAATTTTGTCAATGAACTCGTTAGTCAACCTACTCCATCACATGCGCTAAAAGAAGAGAAATCGCTACAAAAATCGTCCGTGTAAACGGACCTGGCCTTGATATTGTAAAAAACCCACCATATTAAAAGAGCACTTACAATCTTTTGTGTATAAGCTGGTCTTTATTAGATTAATCTAGTCAATTGCTTAATCCACGTTGACAAACGTTTTAGTTGAAATCATAAATTATTGCATCACACAGTTTTGACAAACATTGAAGCCTGTAGTGATACTTGTAAATTGATTTGTTGTTTCATGTTGATAACTGAAAACCTTGTATATCGGTTGTACAAATACATCAGCAATATTGCAATTCTTCTCAAATTACTTAAATATAACAAATATGTACAATCCCTGACCTTGATATGAACACTAAACCATGAAGATTAGGGTTTTTGAATAAAAAGATATATTGCAATTCTTCTTTAAATGACTCATATAAAGACTTCGATAAACATAGTTTAAATCGATTAAAATGAAGTTTTCCCAGCAAGAAGACTTTAAATGACTCAATATTACAATATCCCTGACCTTGCTATAGGTTGTTTGCAATCACGTGATTTTCTAACCAAATGACGGGCAAACAAACAACTTTACTAATCATTTTTTCCTCTTTTTGCAGATTGTACAACAATAAATTCAAAAGATAAAAAACCTTAATTCCCTAAACCAGCTGTGAAGTCAACTAAACTGTTTTTAATGACCATTTTTTGTTTACTTGCCCGTCATCTGAAACCTCAAAATCACGTGATCGAAAACAACCTATATACATCTAAAAGTTAGATAATATTTAATTAAAGGACAATCGTTTGCAATGAGCAAGTATTAACACAAATATTTAAGTAGAGGGAAAATTATTACACAGTTAGAAATCAGCTGTTAAGGCCCGTTTACACGAGCGCATTTTGCTGCGATTTTTCTCCTCTTGTGTATGTAATTAAGTAGGTCGACTGCCAAATGCATGAACGAAATTGTTTGACCAAGTACGTACGTCGCTTATTCACTCTATCATACCCTTCAAGATGCGAAAATTTGCAAGCGAAAATGGCCTGCACGTATAACTGAGCCTTTAGCGTTGCAGTATCAATAAAGTTGACCTTTTTCACTTTTAAATTTGCAGAAAATAAAGGTGTGAGAAGCATTAAACAACTGAAATCTCCACTTTGGTCAACAATTTGAAACTTGATAAAGTACATTCTCGCTTGAACGCTCAGATAACTATTTGTTATCAAATAGCTGATGAAATTTGATAGGACATGTAAAATTGGCTTTGTCTATGTTTATTTACATCAACCAATGTACATTGTAGTTTGTTGGTTCCTGATCGCACGATGGAAAATGCGTTTGAACCAAGCACAGTCAATGTGAATATACTAACGGAAGTCTTCAAGGGAAGTCTGAAAGCCAAAGAAGTGGGTATAGATAGACTGTTTTAGAGTATTTTAATTACAAATATGCGTTTAACGGACTTCTATGAATTTGCGAAATAGATTTCTTGATGAAAGGCTGAGTTGCAAATTTCAACTTGTTGCTAAATTACATCCAGTTTACCACAGCCGGAGAAGTGATAATGTGCGATGAAGACATTAGAATAGACTGTAAACGGTTGGCTTGTGAATTGTAATTTCTTGCTAAGGTACATTGATATTACTGAACCAGAGTTGAGATAAATGTGTGATGACGACATCAGGCTGAAATGCTGAAACGTAGGACTTGTAATTGTTGCAAGTCTCATTCATTTTTCTTAGCCAGAGCAGTGACTTATTATAATGTAAAAATAGTTGGTTCCCCTAAACTCAAAGTGTATGGCATGCAGATTATGTGGTATATTCAAACGATTTAAATCATCTAGTAGAGTTCAAGTCATGCATGATTCGTAATATTTTCCTGCTCTAAATGGAAACTATTCCAATCGAAGCGTTCAAAATGCTTTTGTTGTTCTTCAAAATAACAATTTGACTTATGTTCTTGGAAATTCATATAAACTATAATATTCGGATGAAAAAGGCATAGCAATTTTGCATAACTTAACCGTAATTTCCGAATATCGTTTCCGTGAATGAATAACACAACCAACTGAGTTTTATAAAATGTGCATATTTGGCACCAAAATTATTCGCTGGCCTTTTCGCTACCATCCATAACCCACCAAAGCAGGAGCTCTTGTACATAAAACTTTCTTATGCACATTCAAAGCATTAAAATTCAGTAAAAAATATAGCCGGGGGTTGTCTAGATCCTATTACATTTTTGACAGCATACTTCCACTGCGAAGCTTTGAAAAACACCGAAAAGGTATGTTGAAAAACGAGAGGCTAGCCGAGATTTTTTTGCACATCGAAGATGTTTTATGCACTATTAATAGAGAGTTTCCAGTTTATTGTGTTTTATAGACTCATGTAATATAGATGTAGCTATGTACTTGTACACTTAAAAGCCTTGATCGAGTCTCCTGCATCCCTATCTTCAATGACCAATCGATCATATGTCCATGATTTCATATAGTCTTTTCCCACCTCCTCCTTTCGGCGTATGTGATTGAGTAGATCGACGTATGGGCAAAAATTCTTGGAGAGTATATCTACTCTATCACATCCTTCATCACGAGAATAATCGCGTGGAGTGAAACGTCACACTTTCTAATGCGTCTAATTTAATATAAGAAATAACTTCTCGAGAATTCAAACTCTAAATTCACTCAGCTTCAAAATGATACATTAACTTAGTTAGACTTTGTTCTAAACGTTGTTTTCGTCAGAAAGAAGGCATTTTAAATAAATTCAATGAAAAAGTTGCCTCTAAACCAGGACTCAGGGATTTTATGTAATGTGTCACAATGAAAGAAACGATGGCAACTTGCTTTACAAGTCCAAACGTGTAGCAAAAACGAAAGTTGATAATGTAATTTCCCCGACTGCCCCTTTTTCGTGTTTCAAACCACACATCGGCCAAAGAAAGCTATCAATTCTTTGCCACGATCTTTTTGAACTTTGAAATCAACAAAATCTAAACTGACTTTTTTCTGTTTTAGCGATGAATGGGGTCATTTCCACCTCAAGATATATTTTGATAATTTCTTTTGCCTTCGGAATTCATGGCTCATTGCGTAAGACTTCAGAAAAATTTTTCTACTGTAGTTCTGAAACTCATTACTCATAAACAAAATTAGATGAAAGCGACACGTGTTCCATAATAACTTGAAAATTCAGGAAAGCTACTACTATCGTTGGAAATATTTTGAAGGTTCTAGTATTTTGAATGATTTCAAAGTGCCATGGTAGTCAGAATTATTTTCAAGATACTCACACCTTTCAAATTGCATAATTGATGATTTTAGAAGTCAGTCATTAAAAAGCCTAAGGAAGCGGGGGTTTTTGACAACACGGACGTCAACCGAAAATATACTTTACGTGTTCCATCAATCACCGTGCTCGACCCAGTCCACTGACGTTTCTCATGCTGTTCGTGTAGTCAAAAGTAGGGAGTTTAAGCGACCGGTATTTAGGCAACACGAACAGCATGATAAACGCCAAAGAACTGGGTCCGCACAGTTATTGGTGGAAAACGTCAACTTTACTTCCGGTCGACGTGCGTTCGTCAAACACACCGCTTGCTAATATCGCTTCCTTAAGGCTGGTTTGCACTAACAAAGTTTCTGTGATTAAAGTAGGAATTTTCACAGGGAAATTCTACGTTCTGAAAAATTTGTAAGAAATATCAGAGTGAAGTAGTTCAGTTTTGAGCACTATATGTAGTTCCCTTAAATATTTTTAGTCAGTGCTTCAAAACTTAGGATTTACCTATCCGAAATTTCCACTTTGATCACAGAAACTTTGACAGTGTAAAATGGGCCTTAAAGTCTCTATAAAAGTATTCGACCACGGACACCGGAATTTCAAGGTCCTCAAGCCTTAAAAAAGCTCACCTATACCTCATGCATTTTAAAATCCCGGTGAAGTCGTCTGTCTCGCAATCAAAAGATTACATCAATGGAAAAAGTAATGGAGAGCTTAAGCAAGTGACGTTTTTGACAACACGAATGGCATGGGAAACGTCAATGGACTGGGCAAGCACGGTGATTGGTGGAAAACGTCAAGTTGACTCCGGTCGACGTCTTGTGTTGTCAATAACGCTGCTTGCTTTTAAGCTCTCTAATAATCAAGAACGCAGACTGCGCAGCAGGCAGCACATACAATCGCTAGCAAACGATACAGGTTTTGATCAAAAAAATTTCATAATTTCATACTTCATACAAGCTCACCTCTTGCTCTTTTCTGTTTAGAAGAATTACCACCAGAAAGATGCTATCTAGTTTTGCTCAATGCGACGGCGACTTTCAACGTGAAAGATAAACAACCCACCAATGAAAACCTGGAAAAAATCGTCAAAATCTTATCTCCACGTTACGATCCAAACTGCAAATGCACTGGAAGCAGACCTCCTCCCTACATTTCAGGCTTTACTTGCAATGAAACTGCGTACGACCCATATTTAACATGCAGCAGTGCAACCGTCACTTTGCAGAACGTTTCTTTTACATCTAATCCAATTCTTAAAGAAACAAAATTGGACGTCGTCATTGCCATTGAACCAGAAAAAAACGTCGACAAAGTTTGGGCGTACTATTGTGCAGAAAATTTGCTGTATCAGGTAAGTGTTGCTGTAACAAGGTCAGGGATTGTACATATTTTTAACAATTGAGTGTTTTGAAACATCTTCTTAGCTTGCAACATATCTTTGCAATCAGAAAACGACTTTCTCCTTGAATTCATCAAATGATCATGCCTGGAAGAAATTTGGGACAATTTGAGGCACAAGTGGAAATGTCTAAACTTTGGCATGAACATTGGCCTTTAACGCCAATTTTTCATATTTATAATTTACAACATGTTCTACTGTTTGAAAGGAGTTATTTGGGCAAATATATCGATTGGTAGTGTCTGGTAGAAATTTGAGACGATTCGGGACACCAATGAAACTTGTCAAAAATCGCACGAGAAAGCAAACCAAAAAATTTTAAACATTACTGTGCAATTTTTCAGAATCAATTGACAAATTAAAATTTCAAAGAATTTAAGGAGAATTATCAGAAGGACCTTTAGCTATTAAGGCCAAGTTCCTCTAAAACTATCATATTTTCAAGTTCTTAAAAACATGTTTTATAATGCAAAAATGACTTTTTTGGGTAAACATGTCGATTGGCAATGCTTGGCAGAATGTAAAAAGCTATTGTCAAACGCAAGAGAAAAATGTCAAATATTCAAATATCACCCTCATTTGAAGTTTTTCATAGTGAATTCGCATATATTTATATATATTTGGTACGATTAAAAGACTAACGCTTAGTGTCCAGTCTTAAAATGTTAAGATGCCAAAATATTGAAAATACAACGTTTCGGTTTAAATACTGAAATCTTCGTTAGCCTTGTCAGACCAAACGAGGTTCCAGTGTAGCTAAGTGTTTCGTATTTTTGCACCAGAAAACCATTGATTCTGACAAATCTGACGAAGGTTTCTTGAACCGTTCAAGTCAGACTCAACCTTTTTTACTTGATTTTTAAGCCTGTTTACTGATTTGAGCGAAAACTGTCCGTTCGAAATTACCACCGACCCAAGAATTTACTCATGCTATGCAAGTTTTCAATCATCATCATTATTCATTTCTTTAGAAATTGATTGTTTACACAGTCTACGCACATGAAAAAATTGGCACAACATGACCAAATTGTTGGCATTCTATTTTAGGGTTCTGTAAAGGGTTGCGAAATAGAAGAGCTGATAAGTTTTCGTGGAGGTATGACACCAAAACCTCATTACAACATCCATCAAATATCTTGTTGCGAAGAACAGTTTCTGTATTATGAACCATGTTGCAAAAAAGGATATTCCCTCAAAAACTTAACGTGTGGTAAGTGACTACATCAAGGTCGGCGATTTCATTTATAATACTAGATTTATTGAAGGAAAATAATTGCAATATACCCTCTTGTACAAACACGTCATCTTCATGGATTTGAAGTGTCCATGTCAAGGTTAGGGATTGTATATATCCATAACATTCCAGTTGTTTGATGAAGAATTGCAATATGTGTTTTTATGAAAAACTTCACGTTTAACGTTTTCTTCATTTGGTTTTTAGTCCAAGATGTTGAAAAAGACTTTGAATCAGTGCTCAAAAAAGGTGAAGTGGGGAAGATGGAAAAAGAGAGTTGGGAGAAATGCGAGCCAAGTAATTAACTAACCACTCATGATCGATTCTAATTCTCTCTAACCAATGGGATGCTTTCGTTTACCTCAATCTATGTGCATCACAATGTACCACAGCTGACAGTTTGAATCTTACTGTGGCCAGCAACTGATTCCCTGTTATTGTGCAGTTATAGTACTGCGAGAAACTTAATAAACATTAAGACGTCCCGAAACAATACGACGATAAATAGACTTGGAAAATTTTCATTGACCTAAGTACGTCCCACAACAGCATGACCTTACATAGCTACTTTTCTTATCATGGTGTGGTTTTTAGCAAGAGAGGCTTACAAATATTGATTTACTCGAATGGGTTACTCAACAGCATGATATTACATTAGCTGCTGCTTTGCTTGTCCTAGGGTGGTTGACACTGCAGGAGACTTACAAAATATTCATCCACCCGAATACGTCCTGCAACAACATGCATTTTTTACTTCTTTAGACAGTCCAAGGCTTGCGGTAGGTATCATAGTCATCATCACTTGTGGATGCGTAGTTCTATTTGTTGCTATTCTCTCTGGCATGCGCTTGTGGAAACATAAACATAACCCAAGTGAAAACATTGCGGATGACGAAGAGATCGATAGACAACGAGATGAAGCCAGGGTATGAAATGGCCTAAACTCTTGACTAAACTTTGTTTAACCATGGTCAATAGAATAAGATGGTCTGGAAGCTTGACCAAACTTTGTTTAATCATAGTCAAATGGAATAAGATGGCCCTGAAGCCTGACCAGACTTTGTTTAATCATCATCGATGGAAATTTAACTAGTCCTAATAATAAGATATAGACTACTTCTTTCGTGCAGGACACAAGGGGAATACCTCATTGTTCTACGCAGCCAACGGTGGAAGAAACACCAAATGGCTATTTACCAATGGAAAAAGTGAACCACGATGGCAACGGTACAACTGAAGATGACACCAATAAGGACAAGGACCTACAACCCGCCAAAGAGCCTCCTCTTCGACCAAAATCCAGACCGGAATCCATGTTTGATTTCGATAAACACATTCCTATCGACTCCATACTGTTCACAGGCAATGTGCTAGGTCGAGGACAGTTTGGTCAGGTGGAACTAGCAAATGTTATGATTAACGGAGAGGAAAAAAAATGCGCAGTAAAAATGATACGAGGTAAGTTGAGAACAAGGAATTCGAATCAGATTTTGGTTTCAAAACTTTCGGAGGTACGTAATCGATATGAAGAGTGATTTGTTTTTGAATTATTATGGTCGAGATAGAATTAATAAGCTTTACTACAAGAATTTTTCGGCTAATCATACTTAAAGTCTTTAAATATACAGGGATAGTTTGTACTTTTAGGTAGGGGTACACAGGAGGATGAACGAGAACTATTTGAAGAACTACAAATGCTCTATCAAATCCCTCCGCATCCTAACGTAGTCAGTTTGCATGGAGGATGCATGGATGACAAATGTATGTTTCTAAGCTCTTTATTGCTAAAGTAAGGAATACCGTGACTATGATATAGGTACTAAAAGTCAATAAAAATGAAGTTTTCGCTCAAGAAGGTACAATTCAATCTTCTAAATGATATAAACATTACAAATATATATAATCTCTGACCTCAATATCGTCACTTATACTCAATGAAGATAGAGTTTTTTCATAAGAAGATGTATTGCAATGCGTGTTTAAATGACTCAACTATTATAAACATTTCTAAAATTCATTAAGAATTCATAAACAAAATACAAAGGAAATTCATGACCCGTAGCGTATCTATTTATCTGATATTGACTGGCTCAAAATTTTCCCCTTAATTTTTAGAGTGTAGATTACCTCAGTTCTCAAAATTCCAATGCTAATAAGCTTACAAAATCATGAGTTTTAGAGGCCAAATACAAACCTTGCAGTTTGGTCTATATAAGATATTAAAACCCTCGGCTCTGCCTCAGGTTTATAAATTTAATAAAGACCTCTTGCGCGGTTTGTATATATTACATACAATCCCTGACCTTGAAAGAGACACTGTAAATCAATGACAATGAAATTTTCGTATAGGGAGATCGTTCTTGAGATAATTCAAACATTATATATATCTACAGGGCCCCCGAGAAAGGAGGGGCAGAAAGGGGACTTGTTCTGGGCCCCCAAGATAACGGGAGTCCCATCTGGAGAAACAAAAACTACGGAATTGATGTTTAGAGAAAAACATTAGTATCATTACTAATATTCCGAGACAGCAGTAATGATATTAATTGCACAACCACTCAAGGAAGACTTAAAGTCCAACTAGAAACATGCTTAAAGCGCAAAAATTTAGCCTTTCGATGAAGTTGCTTCCCATTTGCTGCAGACAATTTCTATTCTGGATTGTACTGCTTAAAAAATGACGTCATAGGGCCCCAACGAAAGCAATTGCCCCAGGCCACGCACTTTCTCTTGGCGGCCCTGTATATCTACAATCCTTGATTACGATGTGGGCACATAGTTGTCTCCATTCTGACCACACTTGGCCTGGGCTAAGTTAAAAGAACTTAAATTGCACTTACTTGATATTTGTACTACGATCTTCTACAACAAAGGTCCCCTGTATGTTGTTGTGGAATACTGTGAGAAAGGCAACTTACAAAAGTACCTGCAAGACAACAGAAGCAGCACAAATGAATACGTGAATGTCAAAGGACAAAAATTGGACTATCAATGGAAGTTAACGAGAGCCATGGAGATTTGTACAGGAATGATTTTTCTCACGCAAAGACAGGTAAACTTCGTAATTGCATCCAGTAAACTTGAGCAACTACTCTTAGCCCGTCATCGTTTTGTTTTTAAGACAATAGAGAGCATAAAACTTGATTTTCATATCGTGGTAACTGTAGCAAAGATACAGTCAGGATCCGACTAAACACCCGAAACAAAACAGTTTCAAACTAATTTTTAGCAGGGCAGCCCAGTCAGTTTTTAGGGCCCAGGGTAAAATTCTCTTTGGGTGCTCAAGTCCTCTCCCAAAAAAGCCCAAGAGAATAGGTTTCTATAATAATTTGGGGGGCCCCACAGGCCTGGGGCCCGGGGTAAATTTCCCCCTCCCCCCCCTCTCGGCGGCCCAGATTGTTAGCGAAGCAATTATTAGTAGAAAATACGTATGTTTTCTATGAGATTTTTACTGGCAAGAAAATAGAATATTTCAAGTTTCAACGTTGAGAGATAGCATGACTTTCATTAACGACAGTAGCGATCATATGGAAACCACGCAGGCTTTAGGTTTGACTATGACAGCGACAAAAAACTACAACTGAGATTTCGTTGTTGGAAATCAGCTACTATAAACTCGTTGTTGTCTTGTGTTTGACATAACCTATCTTGGAAGCAACAGCCAAGTGGTTGCAAAGAAAAACCTTTAAAATAAAGAGAATTCGTAAGAGAAAAAAAAACAAACAACGCTACTTATCCAATTGAGAACCAAGTTCGACAATTGTTTTTAGCACTTACTTTTTCTTTTTATCAATTGTTATCAATTTGGCTTAGCCATTTCAAGGACTCATGCACCCCCTTCTTTTATAAGTAATTTGAAATCCACACCACTTAATTAATAGAGAGCTAAGCTTCGCGTTCAACAGCGAAAGCCCGACGCCAGGCGAAAAAAAATTTGCCAATATAAAGACAGTAAGGTAAAGATAATTAGTCGTGTTAGCTCATGATGTTTAAATAAAGCTGCTTGACATAAAATGGAAAATCCAAAAAGACGAGAGGCGAAAAAGTCTGCCAAGAGAAACGGCTCCGCCGTTTGCCGTAGCTTTTGAACGCGAAGCTTAAACTCCCTAATATACGTGAATGATAAACTAAGCCTTGTTAATGAAATGTATTTTATTAGGGATTAACAAAACTGTTTCTCAATGAATATGAATATATTTATAGATAATTCATCGCGACTTAGCTGCCAGGAACATTTTGCTTGATGAAAACGAAGTGGCAAAAATTTCAGATTTCGGCATGGCAAAAGATGTTTACTTAAGAGGACTGTATATCAAAGAAACTGCAGTAAGCAAATTTCCTTTTTCGCGAGCAACTTTTTAAGCATAAACTATGCAGATTACAGTGCAGTATAAAACGCCTTGCTGACGTCACATTTGATGTTTTGACCACAGGGATTCCTACCAGTAAGATGGATGGCCATCGAAGCAATCGAATCAGCAATATACACAGTCAAAAGTGATATGTAAGTCAGGATGCATGATTTTGGCTAAACGTAAAAAATTTAGAAACGCCAGTTGAAAGAACTAATGATTTTATGGCCAGAAATTCGTCAAGTCATTGAGATCTAGACGATTTCAATAAAGTAGGGGTACTTATTGTAGAAGCCAACTTCACACAACGTGATGTCGTGTTTTGATTGCCTATAAGCATTTCAATCGTCTGTTTCATGTTAATACAGGTGGTCGTTTGGGATACTACTGTGGGAATTACACATGGATGGTAAGTGTACTTTTAGCGTTGCGTACAGAATAGAAGTTGTGAGTTGGCCTGACCAAAAGCAAGTTTCCATTTGAAGGCGCAGGCGAAGCGGAAAGTTTTGAATACGCTCCATTGTTCATTGTCCACTCTTGATCTCGCTTACACGCGGAGAAAGTTAAATTACGTTCAACTTTTCTGGCGTGCACGCGAGACCAAGCACCGATAGACAACGACAGAGTATGTTCAATACCATGCACTCCGCCTGCACGAGCGAAACAGCCGTAGACGAAAATGGCCGTAAATACACAAGCATAAACGGTTGCGTAGTATAAGAGTTCGCCAGTTGAAGCATTCTCTCGAGCCAATGATCTACTAATGTAAACTCTTAAGTTTAAAATGAAGCTGTTGTGCATACCTAATGTGGTGATCGTATGTCCGATGTCACAGTAATAGAGACGTCCACCTTCTATTGTACATCTTTGTTGTGAATGACGTTTAGCCAGAAAACAAATTATGAGCGTCAAGAATGCAAGATACTTCAGAGCATGTCAGTTTTTCAAATACATACATATAAATGTGCAAATCCAATGCATATTTTCTGATCATATTAGGACGTCTACCGTATCCAGGCCTCTCCGACGGGAGTAAGCTACTCCAGTATCTTCAAAGAGGCTTTAGAATGGCACAGCCTGAAAATTGTCCTGACTCATTGTACGTAGAACTCGTAGACCGTTTTGAATCATATTCGCATAAATATTAGAACTTTTGGATAACAAACATTGCATATTTTTTCTGCAGTTACCAGCTTATGGAAAGATGCTGGTTGGAAAAACCTGACGATAGACCGCAGTTCACTCAAACTTTACGAGAGTTGGAGATTCTTAACGACGAGCAAATGGTTTGTTTTGTAAACATGTACAATCCCTGACCTAAACTCATGTACGCACACCTAGATAATAACGCCATTAATATGATGTTATGTATTTTAGGTTACTCTAAAGTATAATGTATTATATTTTGCGCTTGAGGTTTCGCTTGCAGAGAATTCGAATTTTGAACGTATTCTTCATGCACTCTCTGATTTTGGTGTTGTGTAAGACGACTCTAGTAGGATAGAGTAAAGCATACAATTATTGTGCATTCTGTTGCACTTTAATTATTGCAGAGACGGGAGTCTGAGGCAAGCAGAGTTACTGAAATTAGCGATGATTTGCCTGTGTTCGATGATGAAGTGGAGGAAAACCAAGAATTACGAAAACTGCAGGTGGAAAAACGGAAGCCACTAAATGATGCACAACCATTACAACATGAAGTAAAGAATAACACTGTTGAAGCGACTGCTGAAATTGGTATCGTGAACCGCGGGCATACTAGTATCAGTAGCATGGCTGACGATAGCTTGGGCCAAGATGTAATTGAGAGAAGCAGTTCTTGCTAAGCAATAAATCTATACAGAACGACTTTATAAAAATTCAACGAGGCTGGTCCCTCCATAACTGTAAAAAATTCTGATAATAAGCAATAATAACCTATTGTAATAATTCCTTTTACATTGGTGCAACGGGTCGATAATTGTAAGATATTACTTTAGTGGACTGAAAGTAATAAAGTTACGCTCTTTTCTTATCGATTTGTATTCGAAAACACCTTTTCAAGCAATGAAATAGAAAAAATGAGAAAGGAAGATATAGCGATTCAAATGAACTATTTGGGGGCACAATTCCAAACTCGGATGCATCGTACCCGATGCAGTGAACGAATATTGAATTGCTTCAAGTGGATTGAACGATCTAGCACCGCAAAGGATTCTGGTAAATAATTGACAAGCCGGCGTCTTCGTTTTATCATTAGAGAGTTTACGATTTAAGACGCGGTACTGCTCGACGACGCGGGTCTATTTTACTGAAAAATTAGTCCAAAAGCAATGCTAAACGCAGCAATTACGGAGTTTACAATCCACGACGCTAAAACACGACGACAGGGAAGCTAAATATACAAATTTATAGTCTCAAGAAGTCCTTAAAAAAATCGCAACTGCGTATTGACGATGAGGACGAATGAACACGCCGCCAAATAAAGCCTTTTTATGCCTTCGTGGGGACGTAGAAGTTTAGCAATGTTAGAATGGTTAATCCACAAAGTCAACCGAACAAAAACTGTTGCATCATTTACCCTTAACCTATTCGTTACCAGATTATTCAGAAAGACTTTAAGTCTCTATTTTTGCTTAGCATTGGTTGGGACTAATTATTCAGTAAAATAGACCCGCGTCGTCGAGCCATACCCAGGCCGTACCGCGTCTTAAATCGTAAACTCTCTATTTAGGGAGTTTACGACTTACAACGCTAGAGCACGATGCGGGAGCTAAATGTATACAATTTATAGTATCAAGAAGTCTCAAGAGCATTCGCAACGGCGTCGTGACTATGGCCATGCCACCAAATGAAGCATTTTCACGACTTTGTGGGGACGTAGAAGCTTCGCGATGTGAGAGTAGTTAATCCATAAAGTCAATCCAATAACAAATACGGCATCGTTTTCCTTCAATTTATTCGTTACCAGGTTATTCAGAAGGACTTTAGTCTTTATTGTAACGCTTAGCATTTTTTAACACTAATTATGCAGTAAAATTGATGCCGTGTTGTCAAGCCGTACCGCGTCTTAGATCATAATCTCTCTATTAAATCGGATTAAATTTCCCGCGCTATAGTTGACCGTGCATCAGGGGAATTGAGAATGACGCATAAGGAAGCTGAAAAAGCAGCCAGTGTTGGCTTCACTGCCGAATCTGAGGTTGACCTTCCACGTCAAATAGTCCAATGGTTGAATAACTAGCTAAGATCAGATAATTAAAGTATTAAAAACAAGTTCAAATGATTTGCGCATGACGAAGGCAGTTCACAGTAAAACAATAGCTAATCAATGATTATGGAGCTTTCTTGTAGGCCAATTACGTTTTAAGCTCCGCACAGACAAGCAGTGTTTCGTTTGCAGTTTTTGCTCGCGTGCACAACGAAAATTGAGAAGTTGTTCTTGACAAGGAGAGTTTTTGAAAAGCTAGTCATGTCAGCCCTTGAGGAGTAGCTATGTATGACCGATTGTCATATAAAACTAATTGGTCGTACACACTAACAAGTAAACTGAAGATAAGAAAATTTATCATTCACTTATTATTTTCACAGTTTTTATTGGTTAATTTCCCTGCAAATAAACGCGTGAAAATAATAGTCTGAACATGCGCATTTGTTAAAAACGTTGCTCAGCTGCAAATAATACTCGGAGCATGCGCAATGGCTTGCATTTTGTAAACAATAGCTGCTCGCTTTGCTGAATTTCGTAAAATGCGTTGTCTTCCTTACTTGATTAGTAAATGATAAAACAATTATTGAACTCGGCTCTTGCAAATATCGTGACTTGTCGGTGGCAAGCAGATCAATTATTTGCCTCTGCCTTCGGCATCAGCAAGTAATTGTTCTGCTCGCCACCGACAAATCACGATATCTTGCTCGTCCTCGTCCAATAATTGATAATTCGCCGTACAGACGAACAAGTAAGCTCGTCAAGGAGAACTTGCCAAGGGAAACTTGTTCGTAGTCCCCACGGCAAGCAAACTCGTAGAGAACCTTGTCAAGGAAAACCTGTTCGTCGTAAGCAAGTGAACTCGTGGAGAAAGTCGTAAAAGAAAAATTACTTGGTCTTTGCGGAACTTTATACGAATATGACGTTTCCTTCGGTGCTAAAAAGGCTTCGCGGTGGTAGAGTCATAAAAATATGTTGCTAACAACATTACAAATATATGACGTGAGAAATTGCGACTCTATTCTTGTCGTAAATTCTGCGAAATAAAGAATGCCTTTTTACGCAACGGAATTTCCTTTATCCAAGCCCTAAGAGTTTCGTGCCATATAGGTAGCGAGCCCAAATACCTATTAGCCCAGTACTTAGCAACTCATTTCATTTGATAGTATTTTTACGGAAGTGAATGCTCACGGAGTAAAAGCTTTTTGTTTTCTGCCGAGTAATAGCAATCTTATGAACTGTTCTTTTCGTTTTGCGTTAAAACAGTATGGAGTGTCGCAATTTTCTGGAGTAAAATTTATGGGTTAACAGTTAAAAGTTGTACGAAAAAAGACAAGATTTTTGGTAGTGTTTTCTGGGTTCAAATTTCTCGTGATGGTTGAATTGTCACAAAGAACTTGTGTTTAAAGACCTGGCGAAGTAAATAGATCGTTTTCGTGTTATTTGTGGTGAGCGAACGGGCAGAAATCCAGTTCTAAGGTAGGGAATATACATGAGAAATGTAGCAAGTCCATCTGAGATTTAGTCAAAGAAAAATGGACAAGCTTTTAAGTTAAAAATCGAAATATTTATATTTTCGATAGCGTTGTTATGTAAAAAAGAGTCTTTAAGGACTGTCTAAACTTGCTAATGTTTCAATATCATACAGCTATGTTATTAGGCTAAATCTTGAGAGTTTAGCCGAAATCGTCACCAGTGAATTACATTATAGCAACTTTAAATGGCACTAGCTCAACACGAAATTGGTAATCTTCAATGCATTACAATATTAGCCGGAACTGTCTGAAGTTATAAAAGCTT
>JAOBYK010404569.1:0-15483 GCA_025434845.1 Phenganax subtilis
GAAAGCGAGACTCAGCGCAAAAGTTTGAAAACTCAAGCGTTGTGACATGTGCGTTGCTTCCGTGTAGGCTTGCAAAAGCAAGCTTTCGAAATAATGCCCCGCATTTATACCACTTGCAAAACAGTAAAAATATTTCGGAAGCTCTAAAATATCGCCAAATAAAGGACTGCCACTTGCAGCTACAACAAAAGCGACTGCGATTAAAAATTTTTTTAAATGAATCATGTGTAATTAAAAAAATGTAGAAAAAGAAAGGAGCTCTTGTGCACCCGACTGCTCTAAACTGGGAACATTTCCATGTGTTACTAATCACGGAAGTGACAGGGTTACTTAGAATTGGTTAGGTGATTGGTGTACGTACAGTTTCTGGAAAACTTGCCACTGACAACTTGGAGGAAAATGATTGGTTGATTCTTCAAATATTTGTTCGAGCAGAATAGAATTGCGAAATGTTTGACATTTGCCGTGTCGGACTTATGTCATATGCTTTAGACTCGACCAGCATTCAGTACCACTCCAGGATAACTCGTTTTTATCGCTTTCTATTGACTGTTCTATTGAACGTTTGACAAAGTACAAAATTCTCCTGGAAGTATATACACGCGAATACTCAAATATACTTGACTTTAGCAACTGTACCAATTGGTGTATTTGCTAGGTACTTTTTCAAAAGACTTGGCAGGATTATTGGAGGGATTATTGAGTAAACAAAGACACTCTCACGGGAGTTGCTCAATATGAATTCAATACAAATTTTCACATATTAGACGGTAACATTTTTCTAGAAAATGATTGTCGATTTCAGCATAAGTCATTTCTCAGGGATTCGAAGTCTAACCGTACCTAAAACAGTTTCAAAAATGTTACCGTAACATTACCGTAACTTACAGCTTGTTTAGGCGTTAAACTGGTGGAAACGAAACCATTCTATGTAAAATTCGACGAAAATGTGTTGCGGTTCATTACAACTGCTGCGGTCTTTTGCTGTAAACTCTTTATGTATGAGGCGTTGTAGCAAATGAGCAACGAACTTGTAAAGGTGCCAGAGTTTTTTGCTCGTGGAGAGGAGACCTCATATTACGGGAGAGTGTGGGTTGGCAAACGACGATATAACAGCAAAAAGAAAGTGTGAGTACGTTTCACTTTGAGTAAAAAATTTGATAAGGCTGCTTTCCTCTTCAGCACACGCACGTACACAAACTAAAACTCTAAATACTTCAAAGTTTTAGAGTTTTTGAAAGTACAGAAACATATAGACATGTTTTTATATTACGGTTTTGTTACAATTTAGACATATACGTGCGTGAACGCTCGTGGTCAAAACCATGTGCCGAGGAAGCAACCTATAGGCTGGCATTTTATGTCATTGTTTATTCGTAAAACACTGACGCAATATTGAGGCTAGAGCATAAAGGAAGTCCAAACAATCGTGAAGTGAATATGGGTTCGTAAAAATACTTGAAATATGTTCGAAAGGGTTAAGAGTCCAATTAGTAATAAACGTCAATCATAGACTCTTTAGTTGCGCTAATCACATCAATCGTTTGCGCTTCCAATGACTAGAGAAATTTCCTACTTATAGTAAACTTTTGTAATATATGTTATGGTTGGGGATTATGCTTTTGTTAGAATTAGGATACATGCACATGTTGCTAACCATGAAAATGAAGGGGTTGGAACTGTTTGCTAGGTGTCGGGTCTAGATTAAAGGAAAGTTTTCTTGACTGGTAACATGGGATGAGCTTATGGCTTAGAATTGGCAGAATTATTACAATTCGAAAACGTTTTACTTTTTGTGAAATTTGTATTTCGCAAGAGATTTCTAACACCTTCATTGGAACCAATCAGAGCTCGACAAGTTGGCTGATACGATCCTGCACGACAAAGCTCCGGCTCCGGTGACTTGTTGATGACCTGGGGACGAGGTGGGTCGGTGACGGATGCTATATATGGATGTGTGTGACGACAACCATGACGACACCGACACCCGATTATATAATTTGTGTGCGTGCCGCTTGGCTCGACTGCCATTAGACGGAAAACCGAAAAAGATTGAAATGTTTGCTTAATTTCATGTCATTATGTTGTTTTTATTTTAGCTATCAATCGTCTAAAGTTAAAAGAACCTTGTGTTGGAGAAGGTAGAATCTTAATATGTAAGTTTTCGTCGAATTTGTGACACACGTTTCATATTTTTGTAATTTGGTTTCAACGAATAACAGCTGAAAGGCAGATACATCACGAATGGCCGATACGTCGTTTGGCTACGTGAAAATGTTAATATATCTTGAGTTAAACATTTTCATAAAACTATTATCTGGCTACGCCAGGTCTTACTGGTGATCTAGTGCGGTTCACTATTAATACAAAACCCAAAATTTTTTCCAAAGCAATGTCCAAGTCGAACTCGAGCCAGGCATTCTTCCTCTTTCCTGTTGCGTGTCGTGCGATTGTGCTTGTAGTCTTTCCTAATCGGGCTTTTATTTCCCACGGCAAATTTGTAACGTATAGCGTAGCTAAAATGTTTACATGGGAAAATATTGATTCGGTTCGTACTGTCAGAGAACTTGGAACAACTTCTGTGTACAATGCGTCATAAACACAGGACAGCGACTTGAATAACATGTCAGAGGCGTTGTTTTGCATGTGATGCTTTCATTTTCAAACTCGTGTTGACATAAAAAAAGTGACGTAACAAAGTAAACTGCACTGAGGTGCATTGCATCTTACACTTAGCAAAATCTTTTGCACCATGCGTAGTTGCCAGTTATCCACTCTATCACATCGTTCAACACGAGAAGAATCCAGTGGAAAAATCGCACCACAAATTACCTGTATAAACGGGCCTTAACAGGTTAACAAGGGAAATTTGGCAGATGGTTTGCTAACTTTGCTGTGGAAGGAGTCTACATGGTGTCTGATCCAGAAAAATAAAATCAAAATTTAACTGGTTATCATGCAACATACATTAAATTCATCGATATACTTATTGCAAGGCAAGAAAGAGGTGTTATTTAGCTGTTCAATGGCACCTTTTCGTATTTCATAGCAACAGCAAGAAATGACCAAGTATTGTGCAACTAGAAATAACCATTTAAATTTGCATTCTTCCATCATTAAAGTAGCATTGAAAATGAAGCAGTTTGAAATCATGAGGGAGTTTGAAGTCATGACTCTTTATGAGCCGGTGGACTAGTTTTTCCTTTTGGGGGCATAAAATGTGCCTGTACTTTGGTAGTCATCAGATGTTTTGACTTATTAAAATTTTCCTATTCAATGACTTTTCAGTTGTGAACATAAGCAAAATGTGATTTTAACAGGCAAGTTTTGTTTAATAGTTTTGGTTATATCTTGCTGTTGTGAAACAAAAAAGGTATAATATTTTGAAAGCTTAAATACATGAGATCATTTCATTGAATGCATGTTGCATGATAGTCTGTGGAATTTCTGTTTCTTTCTTTTCTTACACACCATGGTTAATAGTGTATAACTGTTGTTTCTTGTTCAGCATGGTGCCGAGTGCTTCAACATATCCTATAACAGCTGGTCTTTTTCATTTTGTCGAGCCACCTTCAAGTGGAAAAGGTAACTTGCCCCAGTTGGAGTCATCAACATCTTTGGCGCATTTAGGTGGAAAATGTATCGATAGTTACCTCAAAGAGGTAGTTCGTCATCTGAAGAACCCGTTTGTAAAATTCACGGAGATTATTGTTCATCATAAGCTCAATATTACAGTTCAGTCTGCTCAAGGCACGCATGGACTGCAGTTGGAGTTTACAACGCTTGAAAAGCAAATGAGTGTAAACAATCCGTCTATGTTACAAGCTCTAGGACTTTTGAATCAAGGTTTTTTCCAAAGCAATATTTTGCTCAAAAATATTGCACAGATTACTGAGAAGCAACACCTTATGGAAGATGATATTTGTAACCTAAAGAAATTGAAAGAACTCCTTCTAACATTAAGCAGCCTTCTTGATAGAGTTTTAATGTTTTACTCCAATGCTTTGATGGGCTGCAAACCATCTATTGATGACATTAAGCGCTGTGCAAAAAAAATTCACAAGGTCATCAATCGGTTGAATCCAAGTGGACTGCAGCATTTAAATCCTGATATATTGGTAACGGAAGAGGAGATTTTATGTTCAGTCCTAGGTTTGCAAGATGCTCTGGCCTATAGACTGGCAAATTTGAAACCCAATGTTCGTGGTCATCAAAGTGACAAGTATTTCTTGCTGTGTTTCCTTGAGGAACAGGGAGATTATTCTGATTTTGATAGCAATTTCAAAGATAAAAAAGCCGTGGCATCCAAGTTGCAAGAAATGGGCTTTACAGAAAGTCGTTCTGCCGTTATTGCCGACTGGATTGCTGAGCAGCGTTTTGCTGAACATCAGTCACTTTTGGCTTGGGCCAAATGCTACATCGAAAATTTGTTCACCTATGATATTTTCCTAAATGATCATGTTGCTAGGTATCCGTATAGAGAAGAAAACTTAAATAATTGGTTTCAAGTTTCGGTGGAAAGAGATGTTGAAGAGGACAGCAATTCTACTAGCGAAGATGGCGATGGCAAAGATGAAGCTGGCATAGTTATACACCAGGTAAAAGCTATCAATTTACAAACCCAAGAGTTAAAGGTAATAGAGCAGAGAGTAGAGGAGCTTCGAAACGCCCAGCAGCCAGGGAAACAGTTTTATTTCCATGGTACAGACCATGACAGTGCAAAAAGTATTTTAGAGCAGGATATCAATTTGGGAGCAAGTAAGCGTTGCCGCGACTTTTCAGATGGTTCTGGTTTCTACTTGACAAACTCTAGCAGCCATGCTATAGAATGGTCAAAGAAGAGTGAAGCTAGTGCTATTTTAGTGTTTTGCATTAAACAAGAGGATTTAGATCACTTTCACTGCCTTGATTTATCTTCTCACGAAAAGAAGGCGGATTGGGAGACGGTGAAAAACCACTACAGATTCAACTCCAAATTACCAAACAATTTACGCAAAGAGAATAGGAACTGTGACTACATTAAAGGACCAGTGAGTCTCGATAGTACCCATGAACCATCACAGGTCGAGCAAATTTGCATTAAAAGTGAAAGTATGGTTAGATGCATTGGAAATGCAAGCAATATTTGTGGCGTTGTGTTTGTAAATGGAAAAGATAGCATTTGATAATTTAAAGTCAAAATTGGGAAGACTTGAAAATGGCTGTCAAATGTTAAATGCGTTCTTCATTAGAAACAGATATATGAAAAATTTTGTTTGTATGACTAAATCAGTGCACCAGCACGTGGTTAATATCGACAGCACTTAGTACTCAACTTCAAGGTCACAGCTTCAAAAATCGCCATCATGTAGAACATTAGAGACCACATAATTGGACTGGTGCAGTAAGGTGTCTTTAAATGGTTGGTTAAAGGGGATTGTCTTGGAAAATCTTGGATTGTAAGTAAAATAGTGCAACATTTTGATATCAAAAGGCTTAATTTGTTACACATTGCAATTATAATGGATTAAAAGTGCTTGCTTCAATATATATGATCATGAATTTCGGCTGATATATACTTCAATATTGTAGGAACGCTTGCCATTGCTATGTGAGTTGTACAATGGCGAGTGTGTCTGGATTAGATTTTCTGGAGGGTGTTTTGAAATTGATTTATAGCTAGTAAATGTTATTGCTCGAGTTATTGCATGCAAACAGACTACTGAAACGTTATGTAGTCTACTACTTGTTGCCTGCTACTAGTAGGCAACTTTTCTGAAGAATCCACGATGCTCCAAGGGGTTCAGTTGCTTTATATACAAATTGATGTAGTTTATGTTTTTAGCACGTTCGTTGAGAAACTATTTGTACAGGGAAAAAAAGATGCTCGATGATAAGTGTTACCGGATACGTTGCTATAGCGTTTTGAGCTATACATGAAAAACTATTCTAGGTGATCAAAAGTAAATGCATTGGTTATGGTTACCACGGAAAATATACCGCAAGTCCACAGGCAGGCAGTGCCGGTGAGTGGTGACCACTCAACCATCAAATTTTGCGTACATGGTTTTACCTGCGTTTTAACTAATGATCAGAACGGGGATATGGGATTGGATTGCAGCATGTTGTGTCACACTGGAAGCGTGGGAGGCGGATCCAATGACGGAGGAACACTGGCATGATGGGAGGGAAATAGCGCGCAGTCACTCCTTGTTCTGTGCGGAGGAAGTGTATGCGTTCGTTTGAGAATCGTTCTTAGAACAATTTATTGCCACTTGAAACAAATTAGAACATCTAAGACTTGCTACGAAGACATATTGGTAAGTTCAGTATATTTGTACACGGGAAACTTGTGATAGAAAACGAAGCAAACCGCGATAAAATTTGGTCACTGGGCGGCTGTTGAATACCCGGCACATAAAACGCCAAGAATATTAACTCGATGCTGTTTTCGAACGGGAGATGAGGGAACACGCGTGTGCAAAAGGAACATATTCTCTAGAATAAATAAACGTAGTTAGCGTCACAAAATATCGACGGCTTCTTTCTGATTTACGTTTGAATTTTTTCTCGAAACGATCCTTTAAAAATTCAGCAGCTGTCGCTGTCGGAAGTGGATTACAAATACTCCGATAGATACGGTTCATTTCCAGAAAAGGTTGACGCGAAAGTTTTTTCACTTTCGTTTAGAACTCATTCCAAACTTAAGCATGTCGCATATGTTGCAAAAAGCTATTTGTCTGTAAAACTTGAAACATGCATGCAAGGCGTCTTCTAGGACGTCGTGTCTAGGTATTCGGTCAGTTTTTTGGCCAATCTCGAATGTGTAAGGTTTTGATTTGCTGGTTCGAATTTTCAAGAATTCCCATACAACTTCGTTAACAATATAGTGTATATGAGTTCTGAAGTTAATTGCAAGGAAAATTTATGTATTTTCGAAACGTTTGTCAGCTCAATTTTATAATATTTCTGTTTTTATAATTTGAATGAATATCATTAGTTTTGAATGTTTTCAGAATGGCACCCACTATTTCGAAACACTGCCAGTTGAATCAGAGTAAACTGCAGTATTTAAATTCCAATATTTTGGAAACAGAAGAGAAGACGTTGTGTTCTGTTATTGGTTTGCAAGAGGCTCTTGCCCATAAACTTGCGAATTTAAAACCTAGTGTTCGTGGTCATCAGAGCGATGAGTATTTTTTGCTGTGTTTCCTTGAGGAACATGGGGATTATTCTGAAGTTGATAGCAATTTAAAAGATAAAGAAGCTGTTTCATCTGAGCTACAAGAAATGGGCTTTACACAAAGCCGTTCTGCTGTTATTGCCAACTGGATTGCTGAGCAACCTTTTGCAGAACATCAGTCACTTTTGGCTTGGGCCCAACACTACATAAAAAATTTCTTCATGTATGATAGTTTGCTAAATAACCATGTCCCTAGATTTCCATATCAAGAAGGAAATGTGAACAGAATGTTTTCTGTTCCTATTCAAAGAGATAATGATGAAGGTGATGTGGTGCAGTCAAATGTAAGGGTCATTAATTTATCAGCCCAGGATAAGCAGGGTGCTGAAAATGAAATGAAGCATAAAATTGCTGAACTTCAGGAGAAGAAAAGCCCAGGAGACCAATTTTATTTCCATGGCACTGAACACAAAGGTGCACAAAGTATTTTAGAGAATGGTATTAACTTAGGAGCAAGTAAACGTCATCTAGACTTTTCGGATGGAATTGGCTTTTACTTGACGGACTGTGGTGACTTTGCTGTTGAATGGTCATTAAAAAATAAGTCTTGTGCAATTTTAGTGTTTAAAATTAGTGAGCAAGATTTAGCTAAGTACAAGTGCTGTGATTTATCTGGTAGAAAAGATGATTGGGACAAGGTGATAAAATATCATAAGAAAGGCAAACCAAGACTACAAGGGGAGTTAAGGAAAGAGTGTATGAAATGTGCATACATGAAAGGACCAATGACTACTGATGGTATCAAGTGTAATCCTAGTCTAGAGGTGCAACAAATTTGCATAAAGAAGGAGGTCATGGCTGAATTTTTTGGACAAGCAGAGCAAATCTGTTGTGCAATATTTGCAAAGTGGAGCACATAATACATTTGCAGTAACTTGCTAGATGACGCAGTTAAGCAAGAGCACTTCACTTCATCACACGAAATCTTTAAGACACTGGTTGAGATTAGAACATAATATGTGAGAATGAATTGGATCATATGAATACAGTCACACTTCACAAACAACATCTGGGACTTCAGAGGGCCAGAGATGTCTGTAAAAGAGAAGTGTCTCTGCAGAGATTCTATTATCATTTTGGCTTTGTAGCAATTTAGCCCTTTAATATACTTTTATACCCTGCCCTCAGTCGAGCAGTGTAATATCAAATATAACAATTTCTATCTCTGGCAACAATTTTGGTTGCACTGTATTATTTAAATTTTAGGGAAAATTTTTTGGTTTTGTAATTTGTAAATATATCCATGTGGCCTAGTTTATGAGGTGCAGATAGAATTGTTGTATTCAAGATTGCTTGAAGTTCTTAAAGCACTTACATGAATTAGATTAACCGTTCTAATTCTAGGAAATGCAATGATGATTGTTACAGTTGAAATTCCATGCATGGGCCTGGGACTATGCCTGGACACGCGTGGAACTTACGCTAAGCCAGTGGGCTAAGTCAATGAGCCAATCAGAGCCTGACAAGTTTGTTCCAACGCGCCGCTCACTCACGATAAGGTTCCGAGCTATCTCGTGATGTTGTCGTGTCGATCTCGTGTACAATCGGGTTGTCAATGTCATAATTCATCATGGCGTCCAAAAGAAGCAAGCAGGGAATACTTGCTAAGGTAACCTTATATGACTTTAGGCTTGGTTATTTGATGATTTCTAACCACAGCCTGTTGGCTAGGTAGTAAACGTTTATGTTAAGTAAATGTTGATTTATGTGTGAGTCAAGTAAAGTTAAAGTTGACCTTAATGAAGTCGTTAGTGACAGACAGTGTGACGCTATCTTTTACAACTGGACTGACGACTTTGTTTCATACTTTGTACTATTAAGTTTACAGCAGATTCGCGTGTCCATTGACACCTGCGAACTAGTATAGAAAGTACTACAAAGCGCCACCCAATGTACGAAGTTTATGGTTCAAAAAAAACAGCTTAAGGCTAATGCAGTTTAGCGGACACCTTATGCCGCTGACCACCCAAAAAATATATTATGTGTAAAAATCATGTTGTTGCAATGATCATAAGAAAGGATGCAACCAGGTTGTGCTGCATACTATTGTTCACATTTGTTAACAATGTTGTTCAGCATTATTACACCCAATTAAAAGTGAACAACATTGTTCAATATTGTTGACAACTGTAAACAAATCATGCAGCACAACATTGCTGCATCCTATTTTACTGCAGGCTCATAAGATTTAGTTGCGTACATTATGAACGCTGAGCCCACGACTCGACCCTCGCCCTAACCTGGTGTCTGCTAAACTGCACTCTAGCGAACAACTTCTTAATCTATTTTATGTTTGTTTTTGTTTGAAAGTTGCCCATTTTATTTGGTATTTCTTCAACCGTATGTGTCTGAAGGGCAAAAGTCAGGTCATGTTTTCTCATAAAAGTGCATGTATTAAACTTGTCAAATGTTGAAATGTCATTCTTAAAATGTTTGTATTTTAGTGAGGATGTAACTTTCAAAAGTAAACAAACGTGAGAAAGAGTTGTGACAAATGCTTAGTTGGAAATGGTTGCATTTGCAAGATTTTAGACTTCTCTATTTTCAGCTTAGGCATAAATTAAAATATAGACAAAAGCTTTTAGTTCCACCATACATATTGCAAAGTTACAGTCTGACTTACCTATGAGCCTTTCAGTAAACTTTCAAATTTCATAGCAAAGTAGTGTTCAATTTCTTTTTGTGGCATTTATAGTGGGAACTAGGAGATGAAAAACCAGTGAAAATAGACAAATGGGATGGAAATGCTGTAAAAAATGCTTTAGATGATGCTGTGCGAAAGGTCTGTTCTTATCAGGATTATCAATGAAATCAGTCAACTACTTCAAGCTCTACACTTTATTGTACAAATATCTTTGATAATCTTAATGTATTTTTTTAGGTTTTAACAGAGCACTTTAAATTTGTTGAAGACCATAGAGTCATCGATAAACGTCTTGCGATATGTACCATTGCATGTCTATTTGCAATTGGTGCTTTGGTTTATGATTACCTTAATCCTTTTCCTAACTCTCGTTCTGTCTTGATTCTGTGTGTACTCACGTATCCTTCTGAATATTCTATCAAGATAAGTTTGATGGAGAATGGTTGAATGACTTGCAGAAATTTGGAAAGTTCATTTTTTTTATTTATGCAAAATTAATTATGCTGCCAGTGATACTTATGAAGAATTAAAGTTTTCCTGGTCATGGTATTAATAGATGAATTGCATTTTTGCTTGTTTACATTTTGGTGGCAGTAAAAGCAGTGGCAGACACTTCACAACATATTGGGGGGGGGGGGCGAAGCCAATTTTAAGCATGTACGCTGACAGAAAAATTGTGGCAAAATTTGTGTTTGTTAATTTACATGAATACTGTGTCATCGGAGTGTAAATATAATAACAGAATTGAAAAATTAGTATGGCAACTTTATCAAATGGCTGTAATTCTTGTTATTTGGTACATTCTTTTGAAATTATTGGGGGGGCTCGAGCCCCCCTTGCTCCTTCCCTAGTGTCCGCCCCTGAGTAAAAGTATTCCCTAGAGATGAGATTCTATTGCTGTTTTCATTGTTTGAAACCCATCTTCCATATCTTCCGCCAGAGTAATGAAGTAAACAACAAAAACGCAATCCATCTATAGCTCAATCTTAAGGAAACTTACAGACCGTGTTTCAATATGTTTCAATGGCCTCAAATGTTTCAATAGCCTACCATCTGACATTCGATCAGAATCCGACTACAATCTATTCTGCGTGAAAGTTTGGGCT
Source organism: Phenganax subtilis (assembly GCA_025434845.1). Taxonomy (NCBI): domain Eukaryota; kingdom Metazoa; phylum Cnidaria; class Anthozoa; order Malacalcyonacea; family Clavulariidae; genus Phenganax; species Phenganax subtilis. The sequence goes on from JAOBYK010404569.1 coordinate 10,973, forward strand.
GCACTTAAGTCATGTATAATGTAACAATGACCAGCGAATAACACCTTTTAGCATTTTTATCTAAATCTTAAATTTTACCTGTTATAATACCATAGTTAATATAATACGTTTATCTTCATAGCTAATATTCAAAATTCTGTTAGTATTTGTCAATATTAGGGGAAGAGCCACCTCGTGGATCTTATTGAATAAATCATTAATATTATTATTATTATTATTATTTTTGTTATTATTATTACAGATCATTCATCCATGTAACTTTGGTTAAACTAAAGGCTAACAGACTTACAGTACATCTTTTAATGTTGTAACCATATCCTTGACTTCATTGAAGATATTTTTTCTTAATGGGTGTACTGACATTGTATACAATGTTCACAGAAAAGAATTATATTGTGTTTGCAAATGAGAAAGACAAAGCTGGCATGGTGAGCTAGTGAAACTAAATATATATAGTTGCATATTCCAACATCTGTTGCTGAGCAGTGTACAATATTCTGTTCACTGTTGACTGGATAATTTAATAGTAAAATTTTATTGTCGTTAAGGGTCCTGATCATTTCTGGAATGCAAGGTCAACATTGAAGAGATATGACGATATCTATGAACTGACTTTAAGTTACGAAGATGGCGAAACAAAGCGAAAAGATGAACAGACGTTGAAAAAGTAAGATAAAATTCTATGGTGGTAAAAGTATTGCCATCACTGATTACCATCTACAAAGCTGTCGGTGAAATGAATTAGCGAACTGGCCATAACGAAAAAGATGGTGACATGTACATTTTACCAGAATGCATTGCAGGCTTATAGTATATATGAGTGATGAAAGATGACAAGAAAAACACTTAATGTTACAAAATTTTAATACAACGAAAAATATAACGTCTTATATCATGCCTGCCTGTCAAAAAACGTCGCTTTGCTCTTTTGTACGATATCCGATCGGGATGCATGCTAGTAAAGTGTACATCCACCATCTATTTTGCTATGGCAAATTGTCCTTGTGTTTTTGAGTACACAGATAATAATAATAATAATATGGCTAATATGGCTATGGCTTATATATAGTTACTTTGCAGCGTCTAAGCTGAATTGCGTAACTATTTACAATGGTTTTCTAATGTATACATTATGTATATGAATATATATTACCTAACACTGTCTATTTTTACAACAATCACTTTTTACTTTCTAATCTGCTTATCCTGGCCCACCCTGTCAACTTCCTCTGTAGGAGGAAACCGGAGTACCCGGGAAAACCTACGACTTTCAGCAGAGTAGTTGACAAACTCTTTTCACTTGAGAAAGTTATGTCCGCGCTGACAATCGAACCCACAACCTCAGTGGTGAAAGGTGCATATCCTAACGACTGTGCCTCCGGTGCATGGTCAGGACTAGTCTATGATAGGCTTGTCCTGTCTATGAAAGGTGGATGGCTCAACTGTTTAACTTTTTGACGAAAACAAACAACTTTATGGCAAATTGTCTATGATAGAATAATTTCAAACGTATTGTAGTTTCTTCAATTATTAATCATTGTTGCTAGAGTTAAGACCATTTTCCATTACGGCTGTTTTGCCCGCGCAGGCGGAGCGCACACTTTTGAACATGCTCTGTCCTTGTCTGTCAGCGTTTGATCTCGCGTACACGCGGAGAAAGTTGAATTACTTTTAACTTTCCTGACATGCGCGCTAGACCAAGCGTGCATGACAACGACAACGACAGAGAACGACAACGACAACATGTACAGACAACGACAGAGCATGTTCAAAAGTGTGCGCTCCGCCCGCGTGGGCAAAGCGGTCGTAGGGGAAAATAGCCTTTATGTAACTCTTTTTGAAAGTTTAATGTCAGCTGGTAGTTGACGTTTGTAATTTGCAATAGCCCTTTTAATCAATTTTGTATTTTTCCAGGTCCGTTGCCTCGTGGTTTGACGAGGATGGCGTTCTTCACTTTGATGTTTTTTTAAACGATATTAAGGAAATCCATAAGACTTTGAAAAAAGAGAAAGCGCAGTAGCGCCTAAAGTTTTTGGCGGTTTAATATTTCTTTAGAATTTATTGTAGAAAAATATCGCTTATTAAATGCAAGTTCTGCAACGCAAGTTTGTTTTCGAATCAGCGGGCGGCTGCGTGCTTCTTCAGCAAGCAACTTCAATAAAGGTAAGTTTTCTTGAATAGAAGTTGAATTTCTTGCTTCGTTTGACTTCAACTTTTAAACATATTTTGTACATTTTTGAACTCAAATGTGCATATTTTTGTTGGTTTTGAGGCCATTTTGTACAACTCATTCTTTCTGCTCATTGAATATCATCTTCTACAGTTCAAGGCTTCAGCCGAATTTTGAACCTTAGTTCGCACGTACACAAGTTACCACAAGTATCATGCCATGTACACACTTTACAATATATGAACCCATTTTGTACGAAAATGTACGTGATAATTTAAAAACGAGCAGGAATGCTGTATCACATACAAGAACCACGATGCGCAGCGACATGTTTTAGATGTGATAAAACACGAACAGCGAGTTTTTTAAATGGCTTTAAAAACGTCATAGATATATCACGGCAGTTTCGCAATAATTTTCCAAAATAGTTCTATACTAACTATGCTGACAAAACAGCAGTTGAAAGTTGAGCCGTGTTTTATCACATATAAAGACACTGATTAAAACATGTATTTGTTTTGAAACTTCTTCGTACACCTGATGAGTTTTTGAAGTATATATACAAACTGCGCAAGAGGCTTTTGTCAGATATATACAACCGAGGCGAAGCCAAGTGTTTATATATCTGATAAAGACCGAACTGCAAGGTTTGTATATGGCATCTAAAATTCATGATTCTGCTGGTTTATTAGCGTTGTTTGAGAAATAAGGTAGTTTACACTCTAAAAATTAAACGAGAAATTTTGAGCGAGTCTGTATCAGATATATATATATATATACGCTACGGGTGAATGAATTTCCTTTGTAATTTGCTTATGAATTTTTTATGAATTTTAGATTGTTTTATAAGTGTTATGGTCAAGTTTTTAAATCCCAATTTGTACACGCTTCTACCGTAATGTACGTGCAAGTCCGCCGCTGAGCTATATAAAGTACCTCGGGTACTACTGCATAGCTCAGTGTCAGTGAAGTCAGCTGAGAAATCGGCAGTGTTTTGTGGTGTCGAAATCTTTTCGTGGTTTTCTTTGCTTTTTGAGTTTTTCAACTTTGATTATGGCCAGCAATACAGATCTATCAAGCTTCCCTACGGGTAGGGTCATAGAATACAGAATTCCTTTGCCAATTTCTGTCGAAGAGTACAAGATTGGGCAGTTGTACTCCCTGGCAGAAGCGAGCAAGAACGAGACGGGCGGTGGTGAAGGTGTCGAGGTTATTGAAAACACACCATGCGAAGATCCGAGATTTGGTAAATGTCAATATACCCATAAAATAATTCATCTTAGCAATAAAGTGCCAGCGTTTATCCGACTCCTTGCTCCGGCAGGTTCGCTGGAAATCCATGAAAAAGCTTGGAATGCCTACCCCTTCTGTCGAACCGAATATTCAAATCCATACATGAAAGAGAACTTTCATGTCTTAATCGAAACCTGGCATAAACCTGGCAACAAAGACATCGAGAATGTTCACAATTTGGCAGGGGACGAATTGACCAAGCGCGAAGTCATCGATATTGACATCGCCGGGAAAGTTTCCGATAGGGACTACAAAGAGGGCGAAGACCCCACGAAATTTCACTCTGAGAAGACGGGTCGTGGTCCCTTGGGTCCAAATTGGCAAGAAGACAAAACACTGGACGCCCCAGTCATGACGTGCTACAAGTTGTATCGTATCCTGTTTAAGTGGGGGGGCTTCAAACAAGAGTGGAAACGGTGATAGTCAGAGCTGTGTTTCGGTTATTAACCAATTTCCATCGACGGCTGTTTTGTTGGATGGACAAATGGTTTGGCCTCACGATAGAGGATATTCGAGAGATGGAGGAGAAGACTAAGAAAGAGCTTGATGAGCTAAGGAAGCAAGGGAAGGTCCGAGGGATGGTGGAAAAGTAGTCTGGAACGATTTGATAGCAAAGTTTTCTTGTTGTTAAGGTGTTACGCATTGGTGATGCTATGAACTTTGTGACATTTTTTTGCCCTAGTTTAATGGTGTTGCACCACATTCGCGCAACACCAGTTTGCGTCACGCTTGCTTTCTCATGATTTTATATGAATAGAATGACATCATTTATAGGAATGTAGTATCACTAAACTAGCCTTACGCCTCATCTATATAGGTATGAGAGCGTTGCTACTAGATAGATAGTTGTTTTCACGAGTTCTACATATAACGAAGTATAAGTTGTAAGCGTAAGCTGGTATAAGCCTAAGTTGTTTGTAAGCTAACGATAAAAATTTTTGTATTTGTGTTCGTACCGAAAAAGAATAGGTAGTAAGTAAGTAAGTAAAAACTTTATTTGACTACGCTAACCCCTACAGCAGAAGCTGGTTTCCAAGAGGGGCGTAGA
>JAOBYK010404902.1:0-15476 GCA_025434845.1 Phenganax subtilis
CCTTAGTTTCAAACAAAGACACTGAAACAAAGATGCCTTTGCAACAATAAACAAGCACACAGCACTCATAATATTAATAGAACAGTCAGTATTTGTGCAGTTTTAAATAATAATAGTGAAGTTGCACATTAAAGAACTATTTACTCAAGTATTTGAGTCGTTTTATGTGTTGAAGTAACCAAATCATTCATGCACCACTACGTATCATAATGGGTTACCATATGCACAATGTTTGGTTTACTCTTTAATTCAAAAGAAACTAATTTAACGACTTTCAATAGTCCATTCTATTATTCTAGTAAGTATTTTAGGATATTAGCTGTACTGGAAAAAAGTTTGATGATATCGTTAAGGACAAATATTAAGTACGGCACACACAATGAATCCAGAATATTGGATGTTTTCATAAATTTCAGAAAACATCAGAAAATTAGCGAAAAATAACCAACTTTCTAATTGCTACCAAGCAAAGCCTTAAGACACAAAAGCGACCATAAAAGCACTTTTGTTTTCAAATCGTGTACAATCTATTATTGCTATGAACATACTCTAACCAAGATGCCTATTATTAGTTGTATTTACAAATTATGGAAAAAACTATGTACATAGTTCAATGTTCTTTGGAGAAAGTATATTAAACATTGACAATCCTGTCTTTTATAACACTGACTTTTTATACACGAGAAGAGCAAAGTTTCTAGCAGTCGTTTCTGCCCATGTTCATGCATACATAGCTATATACTTGTGTGAAAATATGAAGTTATCTACTGAGCAAAATTATGCAGCATCATACCATTACCAACGATTCCATAGCGCAAATTAACAGCCAATACATTCCGCAAAATTCTTACCTACTCTGCAATTGCAATTGCTTGCGAGCTTCTGCATTGGGGACAGCGCACAGGTAAGTCTTTTTTTAGTTTTAGAATGCTTAAAATAAGCGCCTGCAGAGGTGGTAGGTCTTATTGTATAAATTGAGCGATACATACTGATGCTTTTTTATTATGCGAGTAACTTAATGACATTATGCGAGGTATACAGTATTTATGCGACCTGATTTATAAAGCACCACCGCATCAACGTATCAAGATGTTGCCATGCAGCATGGTAGTCTAGCGAAACCTGCGAGTAGAACCACTCTGGAGTTTCCTGACAGCAAAGATCTGGTAGTCTCGTCCCACTATGTTTGTTGCAACACATCTGTAGAAGCCAGGTCCAAATGGTGGTGCGACGACGAACTCATCTTTTTTTGTTCCACCATTATCAAACTTCTTCCAATCTCTACTAGGTCTGCATGCAAAGGTGTTCTTTAAACAGTTGGACGATTGAAACTCCCACGTGATTTCAGGCTTCGGATCACCACTGACCAGGTTACATCGCAGTACGGCTGCAGGAGTACGTGTGTATTGAACTGGGACGACTTTGTTGAAATTTGTATCGGAACGTTTTGACAAAACTGGTTTACCTATAAAAAAAATGTTAAAAATATAACGAGAAATCTCTTCATCTTGACAAATCAATTTGAAGCAAAAATGATCATTAGTGTTTGGGATTTTTTGCCGTTGTAAACAATTCACAGTAATTATCAATTAATCATTTGCTTACGCAGGGACTCAAAGCTCAGTCTATGACAACGAGAAAAATGACTGGTGATCTAAATATATTAGATGCCGAAATAATCCTCAATAAACAAACTAAGCAACACAAAATGAGTGATTTATTTAAGAAATCGTGTGAATGATGGCATTAAAGAGTCATTTGTGAATTATGCTTCATACGACAATCGATACCACAGGTAATAGGTTCAATATACGAAACAAACTACTTACTGAAAACAGTCATTTGCGCTGACGAACTAGATTTTCCCATAAAGTTCTCCACTTCGCAAGTGTATTTCCCACGATTACTTGCGTAAGTGAGTTGATGCAATGTGAGAGAGTTCTTCTTAAAGACAGTGTTAAGCTTCGTAAAAGATTGACACTTGCGAGAATTTCCACCTTCGCAGATTCCTAATAATTCATCATCTTTGTACCACGTGATCTTAGGTCTTGGACTTCCTTTAGTCTTACATTTCAACGTGATTGAGATACCTTCACTTGCTATCACCACAGGAGGAAAGTCACGTATTGTTGGCTTTTTAGGATCTTAAAAAAGGAGACATATTACTATATCGTTGCTTAAAAATACTGTAATTCAACAATTCATACAGAGTTTGTACAAAAGTTCAATAACTTCCACTTTTAATCAGGAACAAAGGAAGTATAATGTGTGCATAAAAAAACTTTTTTGTAAACAATAATTCAAACGAGAATCATTCTATTTTTTTTCTTTCTTGATGGTTGTCGCTCTTGTACTCACGTATTGCTGTTCTTTCTTTACGCTCAAAATTTGGTATTTACCGCTACAGTAAATAATCTTCAATTTACCTCTGACGCTGACAACAACGTATTCCGAAATTTTCTGTTTATTTGATCTGGCAACACATTTGTATCTCCCAGCATGCTTCTTGGTCGCATCCTTGAGTGACAAGATAAGTCTGCTATGATATACTCTTGAACCACCATCTGTGTCATAATGATCATCATTTATCAACTGACTGTCCGGCACAGCAATCGCTTGTTCATCAGAAGCAATCTTGTACCACCTTAGTTTTCTCTTGCCCAATGCGCTGCAACTGATGTTCGCATTATCTTCATATTGCAAAGATAAACTTGGGGGCTTTACTTCTACTTTAAATTTATCTGAAAACAAAAAGTTGTTGGTAATAACTAAGCGTTTCGCACCAAAAACAAATGTTCTTACATCGTTACCCTAATCCCAACACGCTTTAGCCTGACCAATCAAAACTACGATTGATAATTCACGCCGAAAAATTATAAGCTAGATAACCACGAAAAACGTAGTTACAGTGCATTACACAATACGTGTCTGATGGTAAATAAATACTATACATGTATAAAACTATTATTAGCAATACAACAACAAGGGATAGCTAGACGGCTGAAGTGTTTACGCATAAAAGTTGACACCCATGTGCCTTCGTGTGTCCTGACACTTGATAGTATGAACGTTCAACTCTGGTATAAATAAATGAACTTCCTTGAACTTTTAAAGCTTTCTATTTTACAACAGAACACAAAAAAACAGTGTTGTACCATGTACTTTTATCACCGGCTCAAATACCATGAATTTATTAGGATAAAAACTGCGCATGCACAAACCACAAATGTCGAAACAAGCAAAACGATGTCACTAGATTAAGGCTATTTTTGGGAGAACTTGGGAGTTCTGTTGTTGCAAACAATTAATGGGGTAAGATTAGTTGCAATTAGGTCGAGGTCAGTGTTGTCGTGAGAAAATACTGCTGTGTGTGTTTACTACCACATATTCGGTATAAATGTAAAGCAGTATTTGTTGTATTTTCTTTCATACAATACGACGTCGTCACAAGTTAAGGAACGCAATCATAAAGGAGTCAAAGTGCTAAAACGCTGTCGTGGTAAAGACCAGCTGGTCAACATTTTTGTGCGCCAAGCCCTAAAGGTGGCTCATATGGCGTCCAAATTGACAGCTACTTAAAAGCGGATAAACTGTAGTACAAATCAGATGAATGAAAATCAGGTTCGCACCTTCTAGACCAATTTAGAAATGTGAATCAACCAAGTTTCTTATTACAAAAGTAACTATCGTTTGGAATACGCTCGCCGCACATATGATATTATCTGTAATATGACCGAGGAAAATTATTAATAAAAGCGGCGTTCAATGCGTAGTTATGTGATTTAACAATAACATATGAAGAGGGAGAATCTCCTTGCCAAATGTTTGAGTTTTACCCTTTCTGCACCCTCTCCTCTCCCTTTCCCTGCAAATTTCTTCAACACTTACCATTAATTGGCGCAACAATTGGTATGAGTGTTACTTTTTTCGTAATTCTCTCATATCCCGTTCCATTGGTCGCTTTGCAGATATAACGTCCACCATCTAATGGTTCAGTTACTTTAATGATGAATATACCCTTTCTTTGCCTCCATTTCACATTGTCAACGACAACTTTGCTCGGTTGGTTGCTCAGTCTTGTCACATACAACGTGATGTTCACATCAGATGGTTTCGGAGAACAGTCGATTTGAACAGAATGACCGTACGAAACAAAAACGAATTTTTCCTTTTGTTCGCTTGCGAAACCTAAAACATTTTTGAAAAGTACATTTCATATTTACAAACCTCTACATGCTAGTTAATCGAAACGTTTGGGTATCCACTATAATGTAGAATTTCAACGATTATTCCTGATTATGAAGCCTCAACGTACGACAGCGATTGTCATCGATCTAACTATAGGGACATCTCATCTCGTCCCAAATATCAGCACAATTAGTGTATTATAATGCCAGTCTAGTAAATCGCAGCGCTCAAGTGCATCATAAAATGTGGTGTCGTAGTGCAATAGAGTAGAGTGCCTTATTTTGTCTTTAAACTGGGATTATATACTGGAGCAATGGGCTGCGTTAATGTCTACAGTTTCTCAGTTATTTTGGTGAGATTGCATGCACATGGAAAAACTTGATTTAGCACTTTGTTCTGTGTTATGAACCATAAAAATTTTTGGAAATGTTCCTAAACTTTTTTTATTTCTATATTAAAATTTTTGGATTTTGGCAGCAATCAGAGTCTCATGAAACCTTGGTTACAGAATATCAAGAAGTTAACACCTCGTACTTTCATCCAGATTATAGTAGCTAGGGTGAATATTCTTTAGATTATAGGAGATTTGGCAAATATTTGTTTTGATTCTTCGTAGACTCCCCAATATTGTTGAGTTACTAGTTATTAGCAACTAATTAAAAAGCTCTCGAGTTTCCACGAAGTAGGAAATGAATGTGCCATAGCAAGCAACTAATGTGGATAAGTTTTGTGCCAATATTGTCCAAAACTAATGTCGGAAATAAGGGATATGGTATCATTGCTTAGATTCGCTAGAAATAACTGCCAGCTGCTGTGTTCACAAGCTCATAAGCCAGTGTGTGAGTGTCTTGCCACGGCTTACGCCTCCGCTGACTTCCTCTAACTAAAATGACTATTGAGCATAGTATGATGTACTTTTCAGGCTGAGTGTATACATAAAAACTTCCTTAATGGCAAAATGTACTTGATTATATAGATTGTAACGACATCATACGCAGGATAGTTGCGTACATCAGATACTGAATTTTTGTATTGCTGCTTCTGCACGTATTCCCGCAAAGGAATTGAAAGAAAAATAGATGATTTCCCACTTTTATCCATAAAACGGGGGCACCGGGTGGCGAGTTCACTTTATCGTAATATACAAAAGACCTTCAATCTTTCTTTTATATGATGATTACTAGAAATGTCGTTCAAGAAAATGAAAATGCTATCTCGTCTTTCTTAAGTGTCTTTTTGGCTATTTTATTGGTTTTCCATCCTCTACTTTTCAGTAATAGACTGCAGCGATTTAGACGCAAAAAACCGTTAAAGAATGAGATCTCAAATGAGATGAAAACACGTCTGAGTGGCAGTGCGACAGCTAGGACGTTATCGAATATGATTGGCAACACGTCATTTGAAATATTTCCTTTGGCATTTAACGGTTTATACATTTATCATTATCAGTTCACATCTTTGTGACGACTTACGCGATAGCTTACATACGGCTCCAACGCGTCGCGATATTTAATACTAACTATGCAGAGTAATGCATGAAAATAACGAAATATTTGTGTTATCTAAAATCAAATGATTAGGCAAACTTTCATGATAACATTAAAAGTTGTTTAAGGGCCACACCTCACTGATGAGACAGTTTCATGTCTAACATGACTGGTTATCAACAGATTCAACTACCATAAGGAAATAATGATCCTAAATTATTTGCACTGGCATTACAAAACTATTGTGCATCGTTCCTTTTCTTCGTTATACAAGCGAACAATCAATTGCCTCTCTGTTTTTTTTGTTGTAAATCATAACTTGTCTTCCGTAGGTGAGGAAATGTATAAAACTGCACCGCAGGTCATACCATTGACCGATACCTCTTGGTACTGCATGCATTTAAGAGTCTATAACAAACTGAAAAGTAAATATAGCTTTGAGTTTTCCAAGTGAACTCCCAAGTACACCATCTGGAATAGTCTTTCTTGTACCATGTGGAAACAATCTACCCAGCTGCGGTTTCTATGGCACTACCACTGTTAAGATAAGCGAGGCTACAAGGCCAGCTCAAGTTTTCGTTTCTATAAACAAGTCTTATCTTTGTGTTCACAGGTAATAAACATAATGTAGAAGAGGAGACAGCAAAGCAAACCGCATTTTTCGTTCCGAAAGGTAATCTGGAAATGTTCGACCAATCATCATCACCATCTGTAGATTGGGCGACGACAGCAGGGAATCATCGACATATTGTCACCTCCCACCTGACGCCAGAAACAGACAATTTAAAAGTAGCTTGAGTTCTTGTTTTATTTGCAAAATAACAACGCTTGATAGGATCTTAAAATCATTTGAATAATCTCAAACATTTACTGTTGACTATAAAGTTATCTCCTTTTCACCAGCCTGCCGTTACCAAACAACTTTGACGCAGTAATATTGTTACATAAGCGTTTAACAGCTTGGTACCAACTCTAAGATATTGGAAGGTATCATATTGCACATGCTATGAAAAAATGTCTAAATAATTATAGACGCAATTAATATCTATAGTGAAAGTTTGTAAGACTAATGCGCGCACATGATACTCGGTCACTCCATTACTCCACTATACGAAACTGTTTGGAGCTCTTGATTTCTAACTCTTTCTCCTGATTGCTGCTCCACAAAACGATCTACAGTGCGCGTGGACAATAAAAGACAACTGCTGCTCAAGCAAACACGAAGGGCAAAATCAAAGCGCAAATGCTTACTATTAAGTTAAGAAAAAATGAGGTATTACCATTCTTATCTCTTGTTGTTGCAGAACAGAAAGAAACTGAGAGACGCAATCCACAAACTCTGGTTGCGCAAAATATTAACAGATACTTGCCAAAAATATGCTCGCAATGATACTACTCCTACCTGGACAATTGAGAGCCATCATTAAGAGCGCGTACAAAACCTTATTTGCCATTTTCAAATTTCCCGTTGCGTTGATTCCTCGTCTTGCGCTATGTTATTTTATATTGTAAACTGAACCTCGACAGGTGTGCAGCACGCTTTAAAGGGGAAACAAAGGATTGTGGGAAAATCACACCCTGGAATTAGAAACGCGAGTGCGTGGGTGGCTAGAGAGCTTGCGACAATCTTCACAAGTGATTATGATGATGAAGCTTGATATCGTAAAATAGGCGAGGTAAAACGAACATGTAGAAATCCACATAAAAATTACACCACTTTACTTTAAATACAAATCATAGCATTTTTTAGATCATGGTTAGATTTCCGAGTCGTAACACTTGATTATTTTCACGTAATATATAAGCCAATTAGTGTTCGAACAAAATCTCTTTTGATAATATTGACCGAGAAAGAGAGATTTTTTATTTAATAACCTTGTTTAAAATATTCAGTTGTTAAAAGACTGGTATAACCAAACTCAGCTTTGACAAAAACAAATGCTGTTGCTTCAAAAGAAGTTTTCAGAGCTGAAATTAAGATCATTATATTATATATATACTCATAAGTCTTTAGGATGAATCTTCACATTCTTTAACATAAAACATCCTGTACCTACTAGTTGGCACTTGGCACTGAACTAGGGAAAATGCTTCTAATCATGCAATGCCGCACGAGTGTTTAAAGCAAAGTTATACAACAACTTCATGGCAGACGAATATTAAATTACTCAAGTGCCCTTACCCGTGGGATGAAAAAGTAATGATCAAGTAATTCCGACGGCAGGGAAGCAAAAATCGATCTAACACACCTCACGCCCCACAAGTACCCAACCTCTCCGGCTTTAGCATGTTAAGTGCGCTATCTCCATTGGTAACGGTGGTGATGTCGAATCAAATCAGGTCCCAACAATGCACACTTACATGAAACTTTTAACTCAGAGTCATCGGGAGAAACAGAAGGAGCATTACAAAAAGTTATTACACCATGACATTTCTACTTTAGAAGAACTTTATCAGTAACAGAGCCTCTTTACACTTTAGTCTTTAGTGCCGATTTTGCTTGTTTAAGTACCACGGCGCCCTTCAAATTTTGGAGTTTCAAACGTGACGCTTATTTGATGGCGGCGCTCTTTAGACATCGTTTCTCAATGGTAGTAAGAACTATAATTCACACCATACAACATTGTAAAATAAGAGAGAAATTTTCCTAAGTGAACTTAAACTGTAGTATTGTTCCTTCATATTCGCTTCTTGAACAATTATATATTTTGCAAAAGAGGTGCGGCGCTTATTTGAGGGCGGTACCCAATCGGGGGCGACGCTAAAACGAGTAAGCAGAACCCAAAGAAGCGAGTTCTCAGCTAAGTAGCTAATCTGGCAGTAATCTGAACAGTTTAGAGAAGTGTCACAATTTTGTGTTTTGCATTCAAAGTCAACATGAAGTCCGACAATCTTTCCAGATCACCATGAATGATCTGCCAAACTGCAGCAAGTAAGCATCAAGACCACAGTTAGAGGTTGATTACAATGGGGAATTTTCAACCACGGGCTGAACTCAGCAGTTAAAGTGGACTGAAACTTTTATTTCTGTCCTGGTATAGAACAAACGTTTTTTGTATAATCGTATTGATCATAATTGCGTAATAAATGAGAATTGAGTATTCGGTAATAACGCAATTCTAAAGAAATAGTGACAATTGAAACAACTGAAATCTCAGTTCTGGGTTGAACTCAGCCCCTGGGTTGAAAATTTGCTATGTAATCGTAACACCCTAGGACTGAAGTAATTGGAGCATGCGTGGTCTGATAGTTATCGTAAAATGAAGGAGACATTGCCGGGTTTTTTCACACCCACTATAAGTTCCCCAGACTACTTTGCTTTGCGTACAAATTTCCATCAGGTTTGACAGTCTCTAAAATCTAAATACTATTGTATAAAAAAAGAAAACTGCCAAAAATAAAATTGGCTACCATTTCTTTCTGAATTCGGAAATAAAAAACAACCGCAGCGTTACTTCACACGGTAGAAGCATTTAGAGTTAATTTCCTCTATCGAGTGGATTTGCTGCTTGACGTCAGTGTGACGTTGCAGTCATACGGCTTCATCAAAAAGCGATTATCTGTAAAATCAAATATTTACACAAAAAACAAAGAATGAGAAAGCAAGCAACAATCAAGTAGTTTCTGACAACTCAAATACAGGCGTTAACCATGATTGACAGTCAAACTCTTCCGAAACATAATTTGTATAAACCCAGATAGTTCATAAATAGTTCATTCATAGATAGTTCTATGAATGGTCAACTGTGATTTTTCTGTTGCACTCTTTTGTACTATTTGATTGTATGATTGTGTATTTCGTAATATAAGAAAACTCAAAGTATCGAGAGTGAACTTATAATAATGATCCAATAGGAATGAATTCTGTTCAACCTCATACTATAAACTTCATATGCTCTACTTGCCATTAAGATTTCCTAATTCGTATACCCGGTATTGGGATCGTTTTTTCATGCCACGTACAGATTTTCTCCATTCAACTCTTTTCAAATTAGGTGATATTTTCCTGGATGTAATAAAAGTTTTACATAATATGAAACTTCTTGATACCAGGAAAAAAATTCGTACGTGAAATTTTCACATACGAAACATCTTTATATTCACATAGAGACTATCAATACGATATTTTTCTGTAGTTGTTCTTAATTTCATCTAAGTATTTCCAATGTAAATGATGTTCTTACAAAGAACTTTTTTTAACTCCACGCAGAAACGTCTATACCTGAAACGCTTGTAATTCCACATTTCGTTCATGAAATTTTCTTGTACGAAATACATTGAAAATATGTGAAAGTTTTGTACGGGTTGCAATTTTTGCTTTCTGCATAGAAGGCAAATTTCTTACGTTCCGCAGCACAGTTTATATAAAGGAAAAGTGGCTACCTTTTGCCAAAAGTGGCTAGCATTTTCCGGAAGACAGCTTAGCTTTTGCCAATGGTAGGGTCGATGGGGCATTGGCTGTAACAATGGAGTCAACGGCGCGCGTATACTGTTACAAATGAGATTACAAAGCTGATAAACCATGCTGACATGCAAAGTTGCTTGTTTTCCAGAAACGTTTGGAATTTTCGTATAGAATTCGACTCTTTCTTATGACTTTACAGTCATGGTTCTAGATTGGTTCATGTGACGAGGGTACAAACAATCTTTTCAAATTTCATGAAATTCCACACCATGCAATTTTCAAATTCCGCCACGTGCAAAGGGATTAAACGATATAAATTTCAGTCTACATTTACTAACAGGAAATTTCTAGAGAAGAGTAGTACATCAAGAAATGTAATAAATGTAGTCAGAGTATGTAAAACAGAACATTTATTGGTTTTCCATCACAGTGTGAGCATCTCTTGTAATTTCTGAATCCCAGCGATCTAAAGAGACAAAAAAAGTTCAATAATTCTTGTACACCTTACTCTCACTTAAAAATGTAAAAATCTCGCCAAGAATAATTGTCGCGCAATTTTAGTTTTAAAATTCCTGATAAATGTGATAAACTCACACGTTTTTCTCTAGTTAATCCATAGTTCACTCCTGACTGTCTGACGAGATAATTGAATTCATAGAATTCAACAGATACAATTCGCCAGTTTATGAGTGAGATAAGGTGCATAATTGTTGGATATATAAACACAGAGTTTCCAAACCGTTTCATAACTGGTAACTGTGCTAGTAAGAGGGGTATACTGATGCTGCAAACAACAGCGCCGCTCACAACTGTTGTCCTCACAAAAACTACTCTAAATACTCTTCGTGGGTCAGTTTGTCGGTCGACTTTGGGTTGACAAACAAATCGACCGACGAGTCGTCCTACATGCTCTCTCCAAAATATCTGCGCCTTTCCGCCAAATCACAAACTATTTGAACACTACAGTCATGTCAACCAAACTTGAAAATGCACTCTGCACTTACCATTAAGGAAATCATCAAAGTCTATTGACGTATCAAACCCAAGAAGAGTTTCTAATGCAACCATGGAACTGGAAAGACATGGTAGGCGTTGTCTCTTTAGAATTAAAGATAGAGCAGTATATCACAATGTGCTGTATTACCATAATGAAAACAATAACTCGATCAAATACACGAAAATCAGCGGCAAGAAACGTATCACTTGCTTTAAGTCTCTCTTCATGAAGACCTCTTTGGCGACTAAGAAATGCGCAGTATAGTGATGTATACAATGCAGTAGGTTTTCATAACGAGAGATTTCGGCTACGTTCACACGAGACCGGTTTGGTATTGCACGACACCGAATTCAACCATTTTGCAACCATATTTGCTTTTGACACTTCTCGTATTTAAATTATTTGTTCAATTCTGTTCTATTATTGTAGTTTTAAGCTTTAAATTCGTCTTCGAATGAATGAATGCGGTGTCGCGACAGTGTGAATCCGGTCTAGTATAAACTTAGCCTTGGAGCAAATCTAAACAAGCAGACAAATAGATTTTTTAATAGTTCCCAATATCACAATTGTTAGCGTTTCCCCGCAAATGTACGCGTTCCAACCCGCGGAAGGAATGATAGGATGCAATATATTTTATTAGTTATCCCTGCAGCGGCTTTTCATAATCAATTTACAATTAAGTGCAACTATATGGTATTTACTTTGTCCACCCGTATATTTAACCTTTGCTATTTATCTTTACAGCAATTGTGTTGTTAGTTTTCCTATGTTGCTAATCGCTACCCACTCTGTCAATATTCCCTGTAGGAGGAAACGGAGCGCCCGAAGAATACCTACGACTTTCAGCAGAGTAGTTGACGAACTCGTTTCATATGAGAAAGTCAAGTCCTCGCTGAGAATCGAACCCGCAACCTCAATGGTGGAAGGCGCTTGTCCTGGCGACTGCGACAACAAAGCCAACGAGTGCAATTTCCAATGTACTGTTCGTAGGTATGCTACTACCTCCAGCTATCCACTTCAACCGTATCGTAGCGTTCCATAGTGTATTTCTTTGTTCTAAAGTCATTAGTTATGCTCTGGTGCTCGGCACCAAACAAAGAGATGCGCTACGTTACGCTACAGTACCGACGAAGTGGAAGACAGGGTTTACAGTACTCTATCAGCGACTGATGAGCGTTTTGGGATTGAAGGGCCTACTGCTAACGGGGTCCGGGGGAATCCCCCCCGCAATAGTTTGAATTTTGGGCCTCCGAAATGGCCGCAAATGCTTCCAAACTTAACAGGTATAAGAAAATAGCGGATCCTTTTCTATGCTTAAGTTTTTCAACTTTGGCCCAACAGTTTTACTTAAAACATCTAATATGGAATTTGAATCCATAAATTTCTATGTAAAACTACTGCTGGCACAAGTTTACTCATAATCATGTTTTAGTCAGAGGCACGAAAAGCGATGACATATAACATATTCAAAAAGCCACATGTAGACTATTGTAGCAGGACGTTTGCAACAGAAAACTGTGAAGAGAAAATTATTTTGCATCAAACAGAGCAAATTAAAACAACACAAGTTGCAAACACAATTGGTAAAAACGTTGGTTGTAAATTAGTAAAAATTGAGCCACCTGAAATGTATGCACAATTAGAACTACGTTCAACTAACTACGGTAAAATTACTGGTGGGAATAAAGCTCAGCAAGCCACCCTGCTCCACAGTCCCTGTTGCACACATGAAATGTGCTTTATTTTAAAAAGAGAAATTGCAGACAGTACCTGTGAGGCGAGTGACCTTTCCAGTTGCAATTTTAATGGAGCATGCAGACCTTGTATACTGCTTAACATCAACATGTCTCTTTTGTCTTGGACTTGAGCATACTGCAAAATAACAGAGATCAATATTTTAATGCACAAGATTCCCTCTACAGAGTACCTCTTCACTCACAATACTGTAATTGTTTAACAATATACATCACTAAAAATCCTGAGGCCAGTTGTACAAAACTTGCAAAAGTGCCTTAATGATTCTGTAGTCACATAATATTCATGCAACTTTGACTGGCTGGATGAATGTATCTTGGAAACTACACTTTAAGTTATCTAGCTTTTTATTATACAGCCCCACCATCTCATTTAATTTTGTTCAATAACTCTGTTTCTCCCTACACTTCAGTTCAAGAGTACATATGACAAACAACACAATATCTACCCAAATAAATACATACATTTTTTTCAGAATATTCAAGAGGATGTGAGTACGTTAGATCATTCTTTACATTACAAAACCTAACAAGAAATAAATACCACTTGCTGTCATATTGGCCATCTGTATACTAAGATCAGAGGGGTATTAAAAAATCCTTGCATACTTTCTAAAGACCAAACATTATAAGTCAAATGTACCAAATATCAAAAACTTGGCAAGGAATTGGCAATAATATCTCTAATTACCACGAAAGTAGCAAAAACATCCTATAATCCAATGAATGCTTAAATGCAAATATCTTTGAAGCCTTTACATGAATTAAGTATCCCTTGTTAGTTAATAAAGTACAAGTTTATTGACACATTCATTTAATTTCAATTGGATATGCCACTCTCAAAGAGCACTCACCCTTGCCGTATGGTATCACGAATTGGTCCATAGTGGCCTTCCTTCACCTTGGCTTCACTTGGAAGTTGTTGTTTTGGTACTAAAGATGGAAGTTCTTTCCCCTTTACAAAATAGAACCTGGTTGAGTTTCTAGGAGTTAGTTTAGGGAATGTAAATTAACACCTCTCCAGAATTGCAGGCAGCATAAAATGCTATTACTGTTTAGAGAATGGTAAACTGTGTCAACATTGCATGAAAAGTCAAGTGTCATACTGCAGCAACATCTAAGTCAGCTCTTTCTGAATGGAAATGCAGTATCTATTATAGTTTTTGTGTTACATGGAATCAAACACTGTCCATTTTGTGGGACACTCGGTAATTGAAATGACAATTAATAAAATTATCAAAATGTAATCGAGATCAACTGCTCTTTTGCAGTACCCAACCAGTGGCAGATTTCTCAACAGGCTGAGTAGGAAAAAAACAACAGGCCTGGACTTCAAGAAGCCCACAGGTTTTTAACAACTTTTCATCAGTTTAGATTTTATTGGGCTGAATATGGCCAAGAGCTCGCTCTATTGAACAGCCTACAGAGGCTATAGAAGGGTGATTTTTGCTCAACATTTTGACTAACACTTTGTGATACAATGTGACTAGTTGTGACCCTTTGTGATTGGTTGTGACCCATTGTGACCAGTTGTGAACCATTGATTGAGATTTGCATGATTACACCATGTGACCACATGTGAGTAGTCACAAAGTCTTGTGAGCACAAAAATATATTCCACATGGTATAGCACAGCCCAGGGTCCAGTCAGTGCCAGTATCCAGTCACACTGCCTTTTATTTGAAGTGTGGAATTGATTAGAACCAAACAAATAGATCTTAAGACAAGCTCCACATTAGTGAAATAAGTGCTCGGCCTGGATAGACCTTTTGCTAGAAACAGACTAATAAACAAGGCATCATCACGAAGAGCAGAAAACCTTACTGTTTGTTGCATATTAAAATCACCCGCATGCCATGAATCTGTTCGTTGACATGCAAGTTTTTCTTTAAATTGTCTACAATACATATTTCTTACAATACAGGCGATAAGATATGGGCTACAAAAAAGTTGTTCTTTATTTAAAGCCACTGAATAAACAAAAGATCTAACAGATCATTACCACCCAGTTAGTTTCAGGGTTGATGTGCCAGTAACTAAGCAGTTTGACCCAACACCAATTTTCTGACGGGCAACTTCTCCACACCAATTGCTCCGTTTCACCAGGAACAAAACAATTTCAAGTCTGATAAATTGTTATTTGTGACCCTCATAATATTTATTGAGGTTCATAACATTTAGAAATGTAGTTAGAAATAAAAATATAAACAAATAAACACAGAAATATCTCTAAAATTGTTGGTGACCTGATACCTTATACTGGATCAGCTGACTGGATAATAGGCACAAACACATGGTATAAGTTGAAAATTGCAAAAACCTCTAAGATCGCCACTGTTTTTAGATAATAATAGGTAGTAGCTAATAAATAGGGGCTACTACAGTTTAGCAGACACCTGCAGTGCAGACCATCCAAACCTGGTGTCAGGTAAACTGCTGTCTGGCCAATAAATATCCTTTCACTGAAAAAATTTTCGTTTTCTCAGGAAGAAAGCTACGAGGTTAAATACTATAACTGGCCAGATACTGGCCAAAATACAGGTGTGGGGCAAGTTGTACGAAGCCCATTTAGCTTAAATACCAGATAAGCTCAAACTAGAAATCATGTATTTATATACTCTTCATACAAACTTAAATTTTTTTTT
>JAOBYK010405013.1:0-15474 GCA_025434845.1 Phenganax subtilis
AGATACGTTTTATTACAGTTTGAAATTTCACGTGCGTGTACGTGTGGGTCAAAAACGCGTAACTGGAATGCAGCCTTGATGCTGCAGCACCCGTTTCTTCTGTTTTAAACTATTGTTTTTTATTTCATTCTTTTAGTTTGAGAGTGCGCGCAGTGACTTTAGTTTGGAATCATTCCGATCTTGTCTTGAAAGCGGAAGTCAGGATTCAGACCGTCAGCCATTCATTCTCCCTACACCGTTCTCTGTTGTGTAAGTTTGTAATACTTAACTATCTTTTTTATTTTTTCTCCCTTTAAACAAGAACAATATAGTTACAAGACATCTTAGTTATCCACAGTTGTGAATACTAAGCCCCGCACAAACGAGCCATATTTTTTTGACAATCGGCATTGCAACTCATGTGTACGACGACAATTGACAAGTTTTTCCTTAAATAAAGCCTTGTTCAAAAGCTAGTCATGCCAGCTTTTCAATAACGTTGCTTGCGTCTTGCTGATGTACATAGCAATGTCCAGGAAAACTTGTTCGTTGTACACACGAGCAAGTGAACTCGACAAGAAACTTGTCGAAGTGACATTTTTATTTTTCAGGACGACTAAGGATTTAAAAGGAAGTTGCATACTGGGAAGCAATACATCCGGTGACCAAACGAGCTCAGTGACTACAAGTCTGTCTACTGTTAGCTCATATGACTTCAGTGAAGTCTCTGATCTAGAAAAACCCTCCTCACCAACACGGCTCAATCTCGGACCCAGGCCCCATAGCACGGGTGATTTACCTTCATATACCCAGAGTTCAATGCGGCCTTTTTTGAGACAATTTTCAGCAAATGAGACTCAGACTAGTTACATGAGAGATATGCTAAAAGATGCTTCGACAAAAAAGTCGGAAAATGCTCGGACGGGCTCAAAAAGTCGACAGGCAGACGCGAGTTTAATGGTGCCTTGTTCGACGCCAGAGTATAAAGTGATATACAAGGATATGAGTGATGTATCTCAGGGAAGAGTTGGGGATAGAACGAGGTATGTTACCTGGTGACCCAAGTTGATTCCTATAATAAGCAGTTGTCTGCGAATTGTTTGACAACACGAACGGCATGAGAAACGTCAAAGGACTGGGTGAAGCACGGTGATTGGTGGAGAACGTCAATTTTCGTCCTGGTCGACGTCCGTGTTGTCAAAATCATCGCTTGCTTAGGCTCTATAATATCATCTCAGTCACATGTGAGAAGAATGCTTTCAGTTTTACTGTACCAAGCACCGCAATTAACTTTTCTTCAGAAACTCCAGTTTCTACCTATAGTAACATGGGATTAATAAGAAAAGACTCTTACTAGATCTCCTGGAAAAATTGTTTAGAACTGATAGAACTGTCGATTATAAATACAGTTAGTTTAGTTAAAGGTTTCCTCTTATAGTAACACTGGATCAATACGAGACGACTCTTACTGGATCTCTAGGAAGAATAGTTTAGAACTGATAGAACTATCCAGTATAAATATAGTTAGTTTAGTTTAGGTTTCCTCCTGTAGTAACACTGGATCAATAAGAGATGACTCTTACTGGATCTATAGAAAGAACAGTTTAGACCTGATAGAACTATCCAGTATAAATATAGTTAGATTAGTTTAGGTTTCCTCCTGTAGTAACACTGGATCAATACGAGACGACTCTTACTGGATCTCTAGGAAGAATAGTTTAGAACTGATAGAACTGTCCAGTATAAATATAGTTAGTTTAGTTTACGTTCCCTCCTGTAGTAACACTGGATCAATAAGAGATGACTCTTACTAGATCTTCTGAAAAAACAGGTTAGAACTGATAGAACTGTCCAGTATAAATATAGTTTAGTTAAAGGTTTCCTCTTGTAAGTAACATCAACTTTCTTATACATTTCTTGTAGATTTGAGACTATCAATCTTCAATGTTACGCTCAACAGCTCTGTCGTCACAAATCAAATGGACCAGGTATACTAGCTACTTTACAACTGTTTGTAGGAACACTTTTGCGATTAGGAAGATGCGAGGGGGTTACTTGTGAATACTTTTGTTATTACTATTTTTGTTATCCTTTTTATTAATTATTATAATTACCATTTATATTATTTATAATAATTCTTTATTATTATTATTCATTACATTATCATTATTATTATTATTTCTATTATTGTTAATTATTCATTACTACTAAATATTTTATAATTTTTTAACATATTTAGAACCTTTTTTTATTTTTCATTATTTATCATTACTTATAATAATTTATCTTCTCATTATTATTATTAACGGATTTATTAGTAATTCCTCATAGTTACGCTAAACTGTATTTGCAGGTGGTGGTATCCTTCGTGTGTTGAGAAGTTATGGCTATCTTGTTCATCTTCTATACGCTTTACTCTCTGGCCGAACTCTTGTCATTCTTGCTGATCCTTCACACCAGAGGTATATAAATGATACACTGACTTGTAAATTAGCTATGAAAGGCTGTGGAGGAATAACTAATATCATATATCATGTCATATATCACATACAATGGTCATATATCATATATTTCGTATCATACCCTATCATATCATTTATTATATCCTATCCTATCATAGCCTATCATATATCATATCATATATCACCATATGCAGTATCATATGATATCATATCCTATTCTATCATATCATTTATCATATCCTATCATATATCATATATCACCATATGTCATATGATATCATATCCTATCCTATCACATATATCATTTCATATCCTATCTTGTCCTATCATCATTTATCATATCCTATTATATCCTATCATATCATATCATATTATATGATATATTTATCATATATCATATCAAATACCTCGCGTTAAGGAGCACATGGACAAATAATAACTGTATAGTGGCACTCGTGTGTGCCGCATGGAAAACGTCTTTCGTCAACCTATTTGGATATCATAATTTTTTTACAGAAAAGTCGAAAGTTTTATCACTTCTTTATGGCTTTTTGTTCCTGGACGTTTTAGGTAAAAAGTGGAGTGTTTTTTTTTGAACGAACACGTAAATGGTTTTAAATTGTAATTTTTGTTTATGTTTATATTTGTTTAGAGAAGACCAGCAAGTTGTATTATGGCGAACTAAACAATTTCGATTATCTGATTTGGGAAGGTTCGTTTAAAATCTCTGTTTGTACCAGTTGCTCCCTATGGTATCTTTGTCAAAAAATTTTTATGTCTTCCTCAGAATTAAATTGGTTGGTCTAGCGAAATCAAAGCAATATAATGTGTTACCGAATTCAGTGGAGGTACCAAATTGACACTTTTTTGTACCGTATATCTTGGAATGTTGTATAAGATTAAAGAATTTTCCCAATGTCTGATTTAGGCGTATGTATCGACGCTTGATTTTGAATCTGGTTATCTTACTACGCCCCCATATCAGGTTAGCGAGAAGAAAACTGTGACTGCAAGATATTAGAGAGCATTAGCTTTGACTACGAGTAACGACTGTGACTACAAGATGTTTTTGTCGTTTAATGTCATTACATAATCTATCCTAGATCTTGTAAAAAGCTGCGCTTAATTTGACAAGCAGAAGGTTTAGACTTATATTACTAGTCTTTTTTTTGTTTAGGGTGAATTTTTAAATGAAATGATGAAATCGAGAAAATGTTGGAAGGTGTGTTCTTCTTCAAAACCTTTTTTCAGAGTTTTTTTGTCATGAAAATTGTTATGCAAGTGTGCATTAACGTTTTAAAAGGAGTACTTGTGAATTTTGAGACTGCTAGGATTTAAAAAGTCTTATGTTCTCCATGCAGCGGAGGTCGATATGAAATTTCGAAACTTATTTTACGCATTCATTATTGTAAAATTATATCCTGTAGTTGCAATTCTTATTACGTTCAACCTTAATATCAGTTTTGTTTTGTACATTTATTCTTAAAAAATTGTAAATTTTTTATCCGTCGTTATTCAGCTAGCACGGATTTGGAATTGAAACACATTTATCTTTCTATCAACTTGAGTTTCGTAAAGTTTATTTCGAGATTTCTTGCGAAAGTTTATTAATATAGTTGTACTACATTTATTGTTGAATCCAATCAATATTTTTCTTTAGAGCGAGGCAATGTTCATATCCTATATTCACAGGTATAGAAATTGACAAACACACAAATAATATAGATTATTTGAATGCCTTTGCCGTTTGTTGATTTAAACCTGAAAGGGTCCTAAGATACAGAAATGGATATATTCTTATAATACAACAGTTGGTCCCTCGTTTGAAAAAATTCAATTAACGTAATGCAGTAATTTTTTACCGTTTGAGAAAAAATATTTCATGAGAAGTTCATTTGAATGTTGTCTTATTTTAGTGTCTTTCTTGAAATCACTTTAAAAGCGTTTGTTTGTTATTGTTCAATTTCACTTCGTAATTCAAACACAGATGCTAATTTACCATGGTAAGCACATTTTTTCTTCAGATTTGTTTTTCACTTCGACCGAATAGCGTTATTCTTTGTGTCAAAATCATTGGTTTTGCTATGGCACTCACAAAACAAAACATATATGCTTCTATTCGGCTGATGAGGAAATTGGGCATGGGCGTTATAATTTATCCTACTGCTGTGAAAATGAAATTCGTTGTTTTCTAGGAAAAACAGAACTTTGATTCCTCGAGAATTTTCAGTAGAGGTGAGAATTAAGTCAATACAAGAAGGAGCTTAAAAGACTGCATACCTCTCAACTGTGTTTAGTAGACATCTATTACTTGTCATAATTAAATTTTCAGATTACTTTGGCGTAACAAATTTTAATCTATATCGAATCCAATCTTTATCCGAATTCTACCTGAAGTTAATCATGTTTTCCTCCACTTGCATGTGCCGATCACGTGTGTAACATTTCGTACAAATCTGTTCAATGCTTCCTGAGAAAACTTGGCTACAAATAAACAAACAAGCAAGCAAACAATCAGACGAACAAACAGAGCTAAAATGTTTTATTACTTACTTTAAATATATTTTTTCCATTTTAGTTTATGACCGATATTCTGGACGCTCTTGGTATCTTGGGATCTGATGCTTATATCCTAGTGGTAAACAATCTTCAACTTAATACTGCTTTAAGTGGTTTTTGTCATAAAACAAGTGAATATATGTTTGAATTGCTTGCTCTTATAAGAGTATACACTTCTGAATTTGAAAACCATTCACTGCCTGCCTGCCTTGTGAGGGCCTACTGAAACCCAGCTATACATGAGGTAGTCTTGTATGTGATGGCAAACACATAAACAAGTGAGAATAAGTTTAATTTGGTTCCTCTTACAAGCAGAGAATAATCTTCTGAATATGACCACCGTTCGCTGCCTTGCGAGGCTTACTTACACTGGCACTCTGCTGTAGTCAGTGAAAACACTGTGTTGTAAATTGTACGGTTTTGATGATTTTCAAATGTCGCACTGCACCTTGAAATATTTTTTTAGTATTTTCTAGACCTCATTTCACATGAACGACTTGCAGATTTCACTTCGCCACGTTACTTAACTGGTATGGATATTTCTTAACAACTAAGACTGCAACCAAAACTGACGCATTTATACTTTGTGACTTCGTATATAGCTATTGCGTCTTCTCATTCTGAATGGTCCTTTCTTTTTCAATATATTATAGAAATAAACGATTTTTCCCAGTACTAATCACTTTTATTTGACTTATTTTGTGTAGACAACATGTCTTCTGATAGTACCAGTCTGAGCAGTACAAATTCACGTGAAGACTCAGGTATGCAAATGTCTACGTATATCTAATTTAGTTCAAAGTTTCTACCTTGACGAAAAGTTTTTGAAATTCCAAATTGTGTCCCAAACCGTCCCAAAATATGCCCCAAACGTTGCAAATCAATATATTTGCCCAAAAAAGTTTTTTTCGTCTGAAATTTGTCCCAGACATTACCAATCGATATATTTGCCCAAAGAAGTCATTTTCAGGTCCCAAAAACACGTTTCGAAAAATTTGGCAATTTTATATTATTTAAAAGGGGAACCTCCATGGCAAAATTTTTCAAAAGTTCAAATTTTGCCCCAAACTTTACATTAGTTATATTTCTTCACAGATTCATGTAGTCAAATGACAAAAACTCGTCCAATTACATTGGACTTCACTCAACGAGTTGTTTACAAAAGAGCATCCCTGAGCGATCATCATTAAAAGGTTTGTGCAATATTCACTACTTTCTCCCGGTCAATTTAGCATACTTTTATTTACACATATTATGTAGTTTTTACATTTCCGAACGATATCTTTGTGTATAGAACTATAAATTATCTGTCATTTGCAATATTTTCTTTAATAAATAATATTTTACATTATAAACCCCAGTGTTAATCCCATTATTACATTATATTACAGTGCTTTACTTTTTCCGTTTGATAATTAGGATATATATCTTCTCGTAAAAGCCAGGGGCCGGTTCTTCGAAGCCTGTTTAGTCTAAACTATGGTTAAATATGAATTCAAAAACCCTCCCATGCATCTTCCCAAAACATTCAAATCAAATCTCAAGTAGTCAGTTAAAAAACTTTTAACTTCGTTGTTCAAAGAATGGAATGCTTAACTCTGAATCCTATTTTGAACTTACACCATCGTTTAAATTAAAAGCGCTTCGAGCAACCGGCCCCTGGTTTTCGAATATCGTAAAATCAATGAAAAAGTAACTTTTTCCAAAAGACAAGAGATTTTAAGTATCAACAATCACTGACAAGTTATGGCGTTGGTGAATTCCCAACTAATACAGTTCTGTGTTTATTTTCTTCGGATAGTCCAATGTGAAGCTCCATTATCGCGTTTCACTCTGGCGTATCCAGTATTGTCAGGAGTATGGCTCGCTAGACCCATGGATCGGTGGTAGGCATCTTGCATTTTCTGTGCTCTTTTTGTACGTTTTGTGGGTTCCCTGTGTAGCCTTTGGTTTAACACTAAAAGCAAAAATAATGTAAAAAAAATGATATATTACTGGGTTTGGTTGAAGCAATATTGGATGGCAATAGATGGTGCTGAACTGCACCGAAGATGACAAAGTCAAGTTGATTCAGTTGTCATCTTTCAAACGTCGAACTTTTCATGAGTCGAACTTAATTCACTGTTTAAGTACAGCAGAAGAGAGTTATCTGAATCACTAATATACTGCTGATTTAATTTTAGTTCGGGGCATGAAAAGTTCTACGTTTGAAACGGGCCCAACTTTGATTTGCATGCATTCATTGGGGTAAAAATATCTGATCTTGACCACCATTCTTGCTGCCTCTTGAGGCTTTTTGAAAGACGTCCAAGTCGGACGCTTTAAACTATTGGATAATTTGAATATTTTCAGCAAAGTTTAATAGTGAAACAGAACTGTAAATTTATTTATCAAAAAATAAACAAAACATTTTCTAAATTTTATAAAAAGGAACTTAAAAATGATTAATATATCATTTAGAATAAAGAATATTATGTCTGAATTTAACATAATTGGCAGGTAGTTAAAATTACCTGCAAAAGACATTCGACATTTTTATTTTATATAATCTGTATTGGCGCATCGAAACAGATCCAGTTAGCAGAATTGTTACATTCAGAATACAATAGATTGAATTTTAAGCGAATTTAAATAATTGTTTTTTAAAATTCTCAACATCATTTTAATTTGAAAATGAAGTTTCAATTTTTCTCGCAGTCAAAACAAAGTGAATTAAAAACGAAACCTATATATTATTAACTGATGTAATTTAGCATCAGATCGACAACCGCTAATTCTGTTTTCCATGTAAAACTTTTCTGTGGTCTTTGGTAAGCTCTAATTTGGATTTTCCGCTTTTAAAAATGTATTTACGCAACTAAATACAGGAACAGAAGAGAATTACGCAGGTTTTACACGAAATTTAATTGTTTTAATTGAATTCGCACGTATAATCGCGTTTCGTTTTAATATTGCCTTACCAAATGTTGATTTTTGTCAAACATTTTTCTATTTATTTCACGAGATTAAGCTTTTGATCTTTACTAATCCAGTCCGCTGTTATTAGAAATTAGTTTTTTTGTGTAAATTTCATTTGTGTTTCGACAAACGTGTAAAATAAATTAATCTAGTTGTTACGTCAAAAAACTCACCAACAATCCCACCGTGGTTTTCACTGTTTCCAGTATCAAGATCTTGTGACAATCTTGCTTTACTTTTATTTAATCTTATTTCCAATATTTCATCTAATTCTTCGCAGCTTTCAGTATCCGAATCAATATCATCTTGGCTGCCCAATTTGTTTGCTTCCATCTTTATGTAGTTTCTTGTAACTTTAATAATATCACTTTTTAAGACTCAACGCTTAACTTTAAATGACTCCCTGTATTTAAAACAGGTGCTTATATACCATCCGTAATTACGTCAATTCAACTGTAGTTATTTTTGGCCAAACGATGTCAAGTGTAGCCAAGGCTAGCTTTGTCAACTTGGTTTTTGGACGCCTGTAGTGCTGACGCGTTGTTTCCGTAGTAACACCTACGCAATAACACCTTCATTTGCATGCAAAGTAATAAAGATCTGTACGACCAAGTTTTCTTGAATGAAAAATCCTTGGAAACAATATAAATAAACTTAAATCTTGTGAAGTCAGATTGAAATAACACTGATATTGCCTAATTGAGAATATCAGTGATGAATTCAAATTTTTTCTTTAAAGGAAAAATAATCTTTCATGCTTATAATATGTTCAGACGAGATCACTTATTCCGGTGTACTATAAAGTTCCCTCGTTCAAAAGCTGATATATCTAACTTTTGAAGAAAGATTTTTACCGGGAAAACGTAAACTAGTCGTTCAAACTAGTGAAATTCCACTAAAACAGGAAGTTTAACTTCATCCTAGTTAATCTTACCACGATTGTTGGACTTCGGTGTAACAAAGGATCTTTCATATTTTTAAAACATCAAAATTGTCGGTTGTTAAACTTTTACGTTAGCAGTTTAAGGGAGGTGCATGTGTTCGTCAAAGAAATACTCATTTCCTCGAATTGTGTTCTGTGTACTTTCAATGTGTGCATGCATGTCTTCATACTCGTTTTAAAAGATTGGATCTCTCGAATGTCTAGTTATTTTTATTCTAGTATACAGAAACAGAACAAAACAAATACACGATAGGTTGATAAAAATGACTGAATAACTGTTATTGTTACCGCATCATGATCTTGTGATTTCGTTCATGTTTAATGAACTGTGGGAGTGTTTTCGCAACGGGATATCTAAAACACGAGATCCAGTTTGGGTAAAATGATCCACAATGGACTTCATGTAGTTAACCAGAGCAATATTATATGCTTATACGATAAAATTATATTACTATGCTATTTTTTTCTGCCGATATTTGGAAGTCTCTTATAGGTATTTTGTTACGAGGCAAAAGACATTTTCAGCTACACTTAAGGTACTAATCACGGTGATTATCAGTCATTTCAGAGGACTTATTTTATTAAGCTTATTTATGTATTTATTCAATAGATTTCTTAAATCTTAAAGATTCTTGTAGAAAAAAACAAAGAATGTCTTTGATTTAACTGAAAGCATTGTTTATCAACGTTAATTGCTGATAATTGTCTTCAATTTCAGATAAATAGTAGGTCTTCCTTCTAAATGGCTTGGAGCTACAAAGACCATTCATCTAACAACCGCATACTAATTACTAGTGAAGCTAGTCTTGGCAACCTCACTCCAATGGACAAATCTCTCCAATACTAATACCTCTCTAATGGAGACGGCTCAGCAATGCCTTGCTCCTATTACACAGGTTCAACATTTTCTTTGTACTTATCATATGTGACCTGAAATATAGGCCTTGGTCAAATGTCGCTCTTCTCAGGTATCGAACCTGATGGAAATGCCTTAAGTATTTGTCTGAGCTCAATTGCATTGGATTTGGCAGTGAGAATAGTGAAGTTTGACTTTGGCCGTATTGCCTTTAATGAGCGGTTTCAGCACCATTACTTGATCAGTTGCCTTGAACAGCTACACCATTGCTACCAACTTATCTATAAGCTCAGCATTTTATCTGCCTGTCCCTTGGACATTGTTGATTTTATTTGCAGTATGCTGCCACTTCAACATGTCTTTGTTAGCTGTTCCAGTTTTTGTTATGAGGGTGTTTGGGATCTGATGGTTTTGACATGAATGGTGTATACTGTCCCATGCCTGTTGATCGAAGGTAGGCATTGTTAAATTTTTGAGCTCGTTTTGTCCTCGCTGAGAGCTCACGCCTTGACACATTTGGACCTGAAATAAAAACTGCAAATCTTGTTGACCATTAAAATGCAAAGGTTTCACATTGACAACTGACAAAGTAGGGTGCATTGGACTGCATTGTCATCAAAGAGTTAACAAAAGGAATTGTCAGATAGTTTTGTTAACAATTAAGATGAAATTGTCTTACTTTGAGAAGTCAAATTATCTGGTATAAGACAGAGTATAATAATGAAGTAGGGTACATTGTCTTGATGGCTTAACCAAATTTTTTAATTTCAACAAACTAATCACCTGTAACTCTGAGTTTTATAGAGTTAACAATATTCCTTTTTTGGATATCAGGATCGCAGTTTTCTGAAGGAGCTTGGACAGGACTTTCAATATTCTCAGATGAGGTACTACTATCAGCCAATATGTCCCCCTGATTGAAAGATGATTGTTCTGAATACGAGTAGCCTGCTCTTGGATTAGTCCAGGTTTTAGTGAATGAGCTAGCTGGTGAAATGTCTTTAGCATTGTGGGCTTCAGATTGATGTCCTACAGAAAATACAACGAGATGAGTCCAATAATGTTTCCCTTAGAAATTCAGTAACTATGACTACATCAAACGCAAGAGTCTTACCTTGACAAGTAAAGTGCACTAATCTAATTTGATCCGAACTGACATTTCCTTATGGCAACCTTAATATTTTCAAACATTGAATAGAGCTTAAATTTCATCATCATTTCTCAAAACAATACCTGAGCTTCCTCCATGTCTTGAATAATATGATTTCTGGCCAATATCGATAGCTTTAACTGCATTATTCACACGTACATTTTTTCTTACTGACCAAACATCTTTTAACATATCTTTAATATGCAGTAAAAATATTAAATAATTTAAAATGTTCTCACTCTGACAGTGTTTCGATTAAAATGCAAACATACCATCCATTTGTTTGCGTTTTTCATTCGAATCTTTCACGCTAGGATTACTTTTGAAGAAGTCCCCATTCGAAAATGAACTTTTAGTTTTGACTTTCTTGTTAACGTAACGAAAATGCTCCGGTTTTCCACCTAAAAACACAAATAAGATTAAAGCAATACGCTGGCAAAAAACCTTGAACTGAAACAACGCACTTTTGTCTTTTTTATCCTCAGTTTCGTTGCCGTGATCGCTGCTGTCGTCTTCGTCGTTTGACCAAAAAGAAAACATGTTTTTAGACCATTTTTGAAAATTTTTAAATTTTGTAAACAAACTGTTGTCACGTTCGCGGTGAAGCGCGGGGGTGAGTCACTGACTGAAAATACACTGGAGTATGCTATGCACTGACCGGGAAATATTGCTGGACTACTTAACACTGACTGAAAATAAACTGGGTAAGCCACAAACTGATTGCAAAATATCACTGGAATAGTATCAATGACTCACTGACTTGAAATACACTGGATTGTTTACCCACTGATTGTAAAGTTTAACTGGATTAAATGCTACTGATCTGATTATATTACTGGAACGCAAACATTGATCTGTAAATAAACTGGATAAGTATTTTTGATCTAAACAGGTAACTGGACAGCGCTTACTGATCTATGACTAACTGGATTAGGCGCGCATAACACTCCAGTAATATTTTCAGTCAGTTAATTAATTTGGACAGTCCAGTTCTTCAAAGGTCAGCGACGATATTTGTCCAGTTTATTACAGGTCAGTTGTTGGCTTCTTAGTAACTATGGCGTCCTATCCTTTTGGTTAAACTTTTTTTTCCAAAAATCATGGGTATGTTCGACAAACTAGCCATTTGGCTTGGCGTAAAGAAAAAAGAAGCAAGTGTTTTATGTGTGGGCCTTGATAATAGCGGCAAAACGACGATAATAAACCATTTAAAGCCCGATAAAGTACGGCACAATCTTTGTTTTGCTTTTAAGATTTGTTTACTAAATTCTAGAATTGATTTCGTCCTGTTTTAGGCTCAAGCAACAGATATTGTACCCACCATAGGCTTTAGCGTTGAGAAGTTTGCCACTCAAAGGTAAAAATACAACTGAAAACTTTAAATTTTTTAATTTAAAGCCGAGTCTATGATTAACAAAAATTCTCCACTTTTCCAGTTTGTCTTTTACTGTGTTTGATATGTCTGGACAAGGAAAATATAGAAATTTATGGGAACATTATTACAGGTACTCAAATGCATGTTGAATATATCTGCCATATTAAAACTAGCCAAGATACAAGAGCAACATTTTGACAAGTAAAACCCATCAGGGGCGGCCGCCGGCCAGTGGCCTATCCTTGATTGACGAAAATCTCAGATAAGGATAAAATACCCCACCAGAAACTGTAAGCTCTTGTGGGCTATCTATATGATGCTTTTACTACGCAGGGTATTCTGTATTCATATGGGATAACTTAAAGCAAAGTTTCTAGCTTGCCTTGAAATGTTTTGCAAATCTTATTTAAATCTTAGAGGTCCCAACTTTCAATGTTTTGAAACAGACTGATATATAAAAGATCAAAAACTAAAACAGCTGTTTAAATTTTATCCCAAAGTGAACGTAAATCCAGCGTTTAACCATGTGAAATAGACATTGATATGATTGAACAAGTTCCCTACTTTGTTATATTGCTTTGTCTGAGAATGAATGATTTCATTGTTCAAATGGCTTTCAATTTGAGTCATGATAACAGAACCAGTCATTTTCAGACATGTAAATACTTATAACTACATTTTTAGAGATGCTCAAGCAATTATATACGTGATAGACAGCAGTGATAAACTGCGTGTAGTTGTCTCAAAAGATGAATTAGACCTTTTATTGAAGCATCGAGGCAAGTTTATAATTATCATTTGACATACAACATTTTTTGTCTATAATATTTCTATGTAAATAAAGTTAGGCATACAATGTACATTTTTATTATTTCCCTTGTTTCAGATATTTCATCAAGAAGGGTTCCAATTCTTTTCTTTGCTAATAAAATGGACTTGAGGGATTCGTTATCGTCTGTCAAGGTGTGCCCTGAATGATACTTTTGAAAGAATATACATTAGTGAACTGCTAAAATCCTTGAAAGCAGTTATTTTTATATTTCTAGATTTCAAAGTTTTGTAGTTTTATTTGCTAGGTGAGCAACTTGATGAAACTTGATGAAATTAAAGGCAAACCTTGGCATATATGGTAATTACAAAGCTATATTACTGGCTAATCCTCTTGTATTTGACCTTTTATCTATAAATCCTTTCATATTTACAGTGCAAGCAATGCATTAACTGGTGAAGGATTAAATGAAGGGGTCGAATGGCTGACGGGTAATCACGTTTTCATTGTTTTCATATTACATTACTTAGAAAAGTCTATAACAGAACACAGTATTTGATAAGCTTGAATGTTATTTCTTTTTAATGCAGATCAGTTGAAACAACGGTGATGAAATTGTTTTGCATTGTTCTCAGAAATACACTTAAAGTGTCGGCTGATCACTACAATGTACTTTTTCTTGCCAAAAATTATGTCCTCGCCATATGAACTTGCAAAGACTCATATTATTTATTTCAAAGTCCCTTATCAGATTATTGTGGAATTTAATTATTGTAAAATTAGAAATTAGGTTTTTGCTGTCAGAAAACAAAGTCAGCTTTATGTTGGTCCCAATCAGTTTTATAGTAATCCAGTTAGAACAAAAAGTCAGTTGCGTAATGGTCCAGTTATAACAAAAAGTCAGTGTGGTAATAGTGGTCCAGTTACACAAAGAAGTCAGCTTTGTTTGGTCCCGTTGTAACAAGAGGTCAGCGGTTCTTATTGATCCAGTTAATATGCAAGTCGGTTTTGTAGTAGTCCAGTTGTAAAAATGGTCAGTTTCAGAGTTTGAGCCGACAAATATATCAGCGGTGTGAAATCTGAGCAATACTTCGTGTATGTGGAGAAAATATGATTACATCAGTGCATTACCATTACATAGGCAGTCATTTGACAGTTGCAAGTGATACAAAAATATGTCGAGTTCTGCTGCAAATATTTCGACGTCGTCTTCGAAAACGACGACCACTAATGGACCAGAAAAGAAGTTGAAGCCATGTTGCGCTTGTCCTGAAACTAAGAAGGCAAGGGATGCTTGGTAAGTTGAGATTACTCTTGTTTTGGAAGCTTGAAAGCAAATAAAATATTGCATCATAATTTTTGTAACAATTCAATATAATATGATTTGTAATGCATTCAGTCGCAATTTTAAAGCTTAAGAGTACATATTATAATGCATTGAGAGGCAACAAATGTCACTGCACTTTGGTATATTTGGTAAGAGATTACACTGCACTGGTAATGCCGTGCCCGTCTGCCCGACTGTTGGGCTCATTGCCATGAAAGGGGTTATCCTGCTAATACACAATGTGCCATAGTGCATTCCATTTTGGTATGTTTATACTATGTTGATTTGGGTAAGGTGTGACAGAGCTTTGACATTTTTTTCTGTAGTTTTATAGAGAAAGGAGAATTAGAATGTCAACATTTGATTGAGGCTCACAAAGAATGTATGAGAAAGCATGGATTCAATGTATGACATTTGTTGAGGTATATTCATGTGAATATTGTAGAATATCTTGGGTGAATATGGAATATTTCGCAGCTATTGTGGATATGTAGACCTTTGTATTGTCTTGCTATTTGAAGTTTATAAATTTATTTAATTCATGCATCAAATTGTTTTACTGAAACGTTGATTACATAATTTCAACGCAACTTGTTGATATTTTTAAAGTGTGCGTAGTTATTTTTGTCAAGAGAACTAAATGCATTTAAATGCTCTAAAATACTGAGAGGGAGTGGGAGAGTTTAAGCTTGGAAGCAGCCCATCCAGTTGGGAAAAAAAATATACCCTAAAACGTAGATTGGCTTGCCTCCATGTAAACAGGCCCTTATATGCCATATTTTTATACAGGAGTGACCCTGTATATTAGGTTTATATGAAGTATTGAAGTCAGAGGGAAGCTCGATAAGGTTTAGTGACTATAGAAGTAGTTTCAGGAAGCAACATAGATTAGAGAAGCCCCTATGTCTTCCCCAAACCCCTGAAGCCTGTTTTTTGCTAAGGTGCATTATAGTGGGCTTACATGAAGTATTGCCCAGACATAGAAGGCTCGATAAGAAGTAACGACAGTATGTACAAGCGTTTATGGAAAAAAAGCAAAAAACCCACCTCGGTCCATGCATCCAGTATTACTTACAGATCTACCCCCGGTAGAACT
>JAOBYK010405124.1:0-12933 GCA_025434845.1 Phenganax subtilis
AACCTGCCAATCTGCGACACCCAGTTCCTAGATCGACCATCCTCTCCGGGCGGGGGGGGATTGCGGGTGGTTGTCGTGACTGCGTCAATTCTTGATCTGTGGTCCTGATGCCATGAACAGTTGAACGGCATATCGTACCCCTCAACAGCAGATTCGGAGTGGGTCTGGGGAGCTTCTGACATCAAATAGACTTGGGAGGTTCACCCTTCAACACCAGCCTCTCAAGTTCCAGCTGAGGACTGAGTGAGTTGGTTTTAGCCATTTCTGATGACCAAGTTCTGCAAGACATGTCCGAGAGTCCAACGAGGTGTCCAAAAGAAACTTGACCAGAAATAGTGGCTCTTCCACACCTAAAGCAGAGAAGAAGAAGCTACCAGCTACCCACATTAAGCCTTTGAGACTCCAAAGAAAACAACCTCTCAGGGTGTCTTAAGCCACTCTGTTCTCGCGCTGAACCAACGGGATAGCCCTCCGCAGGTTCACTACACCCAGGCGCCCAACCGCCGCTGCGCACAGCTTCGCCTCTGAACAGCTTCGCCCTCTTCTGGAGTCAACCGCACCACCTGTCGGAGTGGGTAGTGGGCTGGGCAGTCCACACCCGGGAGAGGATGGTCCTGGTAGGGTTTATATATGTTCATATCAGACTTTTGCTCGAGCCCTGCCAGTTGGTAAGTCTGCTCTCGACCGAAACTCGAGCTGACCCTTTTCGCCATGGAGGTGCTTTTTGATCCCCGGTTGTTGCCTCCCCCCCGTGTTGGGGAGCGGTATTCGAGTGTGTTTCGTGCCGGGGATCCTTCAGCCGAGCTGCCTTTGTGGGATCTTCGTGGAACTGCCTGTTCTATTGCCGGAGGGCATGTGGGTGTTGTCTTCCCTTGTTCAGGTTATGATCTCAAGGTCCTGCAGGTTTCGCCTTTGCTGCTTTGGGCTGATGCAGACTCATGGTTTTCTACTTCCCCTTCTTCACGAGAGCCGTGCTTTCCGCGTTACATCGTGGACATTTGCTCGGGAATGGGTGCGATGAGCCTTGGACCTAGGTTCTTAGGCTGTGAGACCTTGGCCTGTCTCGAGATCAATGAGTTAGCTCGTGCTCACTTGAAGAGGAACACATCGGCCAGCATCATTAGTGGCAGCGTGTGTCATGATT
This sequence comes from Phenganax subtilis, assembly GCA_025434845.1. Lineage (NCBI taxonomy): Eukaryota > Metazoa > Cnidaria > Anthozoa > Malacalcyonacea > Clavulariidae > Phenganax > Phenganax subtilis. The sequence goes on from JAOBYK010405124.1 coordinate 1,145, forward strand.
CGGTCCTCAAGCAACTTCACCAGAAGGTTGATGATTTTGATTTTGCTGTTTGCTCAGGTTTCCCCTGTCAACCATTTTCAGTTCAGGGACATCAAGGGCACCAGAAAGATGAAAGGGCTCTGGTTTTTTGGGGGACCTTGAGATCCCTTTTGCTCCTTCAACCAGTCTGTGCTTGGCTGGAGTGCACTCCGGGAGCAGGTTCAGACCAAGGAGTCCAGGATGGCCTTCAGCAGCTGTGTGTGCTGCTGAACTGGCAACGCCACGAGTTAGTCTTTGACCTGGCCGATCAGTGGCCTATGCATCGTCGACGCTGGTGGTGCGCTTTGTATCCTTCCAGCTGGACCGGAGCTCCTTTGCGGCCTTGGCCTAGAATGGTTCCACCTATGCAGATTGGGCATGTGCTTGATTCATGGGGCTGTTGGCCACTTCATCATGAAGAAGACTTGCAGTTGTCCGCCTCCGAGCTGCAAGCTTACAGCAATGCTGAGTTTGGATCGGATGCTCGGCTTCTCCATTCTCAGATGGCCTCGCCAACGGTTTTGCACTCTTATGGTTGTGCTCTTAGCAGCTGTCCCTGTGGATGCAGGGATCGACCACTGGCATTGACCTCATTGTTGAGCAAAGGGCTTCGTGGATCCTTTGTGATTTCGGAAGTCCACATGAACCCAAGGTTCTTGCATCCTGAGGAGTTGGCGATCCTGTTGACTCTTCCAATGGGGCAGGAGTGGGATACGTACCCTCGATCTTCGCTGTGCCTTTTGGGTCAATGTGCCGCTCCACTTCAGTCGTTGTGGGTCTTCGTCCAAATGCTCAATGCCTCAGCAAGTACGGTGCCGGGACTTCATCGCTTAGATCCGGATGCAGTGCTTGCTGGCTATAAGGCAGCCCTACAGAATCAGGTCGTGGCCAAATTTCCAGCGGCTGAACCTCCTCGTCCACAAGCTCTTCGTCTTCGGCTGGACACAGGGGCTGAATTCTGGTTGCTCAAGCGAGGCACCGTGACGGTTAGCCAGCTTCTTCAAGCTGAACACATTTCCTTGGGTTGGGGTGAGACTGCTTGTTGCACATCGGCCAAGGGTCAGCTGGCCCGTGATGAGGTGATCAATGAAGAATTTCCCATTCAGCTGTGGCATCATCCTAAACGTCAACGGCGTGATCCTCCTGTTGGACTTCTCGTCATTGGGATTGAGCACCATGGCAGTTTCTTGATTTCGTGCTTGGAGGCCGGTTCATTCCTTTTTGAAGCCTTGTATGAACACCACCTCATCGATGTGGACTTCCTTGTGAATGAAGATGGCAAGGTCTTCGGTAAGAACTATCGTGTTTGGTGTACACTTCGGTTGAAGACCATCACTCCGGCATCCTTCCCACGGTTGGGCCCATTGCCTATCTGCTCGTCTTCTACACAGGCTTTTGGGGAGTTCACTTGCCTTGAGGAGGGTCTTGCTGGTGCTACGGTCTGGCAGGCCATGGTGTCGCTTTGTCAATCTTCTTTGCAGGGGGAGATTACGGAGGTTGTCCAGCTTCATCCCGGTTTCCTTGATCAGCTACGACTGGGTTCTATCACGCAACAGCAATGTGTGGCACTTCGCTATATGTGGCATCAGAGCGCTGGCTATGCGGTGTGTTGTTTTTCGGCTCAAGGGCACTGGGCTGTTCTCTGCTGCAGACAAGATGGAGATGAGCTTCATGGGGCCTACTATGATGGGTTGCGCTCTCGGCTACAGCATGATGCATGGCTCCTGTTTTCTCGTTTGGCGGATCTTTTTCGGTTGCAGCTGGGGAGCTTCACTTCGCACTGCCTTGTTCGCCAGGAGCACTCCACTACTTGTGGCACGGTTGCTCTTGCACATGTGGCGTTGCTTCTTGGTCTTCAGGGATCCTTTACTCCGAATGACATCTGGACGTGGCATCAGTGGTTGCTTCAGCACCAACAACAATCTGATTCACTATGTGCTTGTGGACCGGAGGATCCCACTTTGAATGAGTTAGCTGTGCTCCTTCATGGCAAAGGCGTGCCTGCTGCGGAATGCAAAGCCCGAGCTTTGGCTGCCATGACGGCTCTTGGGCGTGGTCCTGTGCTCAATGCCATGGCAGCAAAAAATCCTTGGCAGAAGTTGAAGGGCTTGGCGTCAAAGCCGGCCACACCATTCCGTTTTTTGACACCTGCTGAACTGTCTGAGTACATTGATCAGCAGTCAAAGTTGAAGCATGGCACCTCTCACAAGGAGAAGAAGCAGAAGTCTCAGGTACAAGCTTCCATGCCGAAGCCCATTGAGTTGGATCCGAAGCAACTTCGATTTGTGCCCGCTCACTTTCGTGACCAAGATGGGGATGAAGTCCCACAAATTGATCTCTCACAGGTTCTCTCCGGTGCCCGGGGTTTAGCAATCTGCACTCGCAGGGATGCTCAGCCCTTCATTGATGACTTTGCTGCCATTAGCACCGATGCTTTGGGTCTTCTCTTGACCAGTGAAGTTGATAGCTCAGAGAAAGGAGCAGCCAAGATCGGAAATCTTCGCTATCCCGTCACCTATTTGGGCACTGGCGAACAGATCCTCATCAATGGGGCTCTTTTGACTTTGGGTGACCTCGCCATCAATCGACACCTCGCTAAAGGTCCGGATCAAGATCCTGACCATGAGAAATCTGTGGTCATTAGAGTGCAGGCCTTTCAGGATGAACTCCCTCTGGCATGGACTACCTTTGTGCAAGCTCCGCTGAAGCACATCATTCAGATGACATTGCCCCTTCAGACATGTGAAGGGCAGGCATGTGGTGCTAATTGTGGCCGATTTCATCCAGCCGTTGATGCAGCGGACTCCGCTGTCATTCATGAGATTTGGGCTCGCAGATTTTGCAACCTGGATTCTAAGACTGTTTCAGCAGAGCTTGCCGAATGCTTTTGCGCCTTCATGAGGATTGCGGAACCGGCTTTGAAGCAGGTCGTTGCTTCCTGTGTGGAGGGCCTCTATTTTGAACCGAGAGCCTCTACCGGTACGGGATCTCATCCAGACTACTTAGTTGTCTGGTTGCCGCCATGTTCTCGTCAAGATGCAGTTCACAAGCTACGTACTGCATCAACGGCCATCAGCCTGGTTCGGTTCAAGACCAAATATGGACTTCGTGTGGGTTGTGGGGATGCCGAGGCTCTTCACCTCAAGTTGCGACCCAATACCGCCTTTTTCGCCTGCAAGCCTACCTTTACATATCGGGCTCATCCTTTGCCTCATGGTTTGGACCGCAAAGCCATGACCAAGTTGCTCAGTGATTGGGGCTGGAAGAAAGCGCGACCTTTGCAGCCTACTCGTGGCAGCTCGATCGGTGGAGCCTGGTTGATTGGTGCTGATGAGGAGCCACCGTCTCCAGTGGTGACAGCTTTCAAAGCCGATGTGCTTCTGAATTTGCTTCCGGCTAAGGAGACTGTTGAGCGACAGATTCCTTTCTTTGCCTCACGCCGGACTATTCAGCACGCCAAATCCTCCGGTACTCCGACACCTGGCAAGGAAGCAGTTAGCAGTGATCCCTGGCAGAATGGGTCCGATCCATGGAAGGGCTTTGTTCCTACGGTTGCTCCTACCACCTCTTCGGCGGGGCGTAAAGCACTCGACGATGTCGCCGACAAGTTGCGGGCAGACATCAGGGCTCAGGTCTCTCAGGAAGTCGCTAACCATACTTCTGCTTCTTCGGCTACTAGTTCGGTGACTGATTTGCAGGCTTGGAAACAGCAATCTGATGAACGGTTCCAAAAGCTGGAATGTGGTTTGAAGGAGTTGGGGCATCAGCAGCACACCATGAAGCAATGGTGTCAGGAAACGGCACAGAAGCTGCAGATCTCAGAGCAGCAGCAACATCAGCTCAACCAGAACATACAGCAGGTCCAAGCTGAGGTGCAGACGTCCTCGCAGCAGCTTCACCAACAGGTGCGTAGCTCGCTTGATTCGCTGCGGGCTGATTTTGCCTCTGACGTGGAGTCTAAGTTCACCGCACAGTTTGAACGCTTCGAGGCCTTGTTGGCCAAGAAGCATCGGACAGAGTGACTAGGGCAGCAGGGATTCGGCTTGTGGTGTAGTCGAAGGCCCTGTACAAGTTTCTTTGGTATGGTTTGGTGGACTTTGCTCTTGTGCAGCATTCCAGTTAGCTTTGGCTGCTCAGACTTGTCCTTTGCCCGGTTCTCACAGCTCAGCGCGGCATCTTTTGATGACCGCGATTTTGGGTCGGGGACTTGTTTGGGACAGCCGAAGTCAATCTCTTCATCTTCAGTTGGGTCATTGGCTGGAGATCTTTGTATGCAGCGGGACGTTTACTCCTCTTCTCTGGAGGCTCACTTTGATCAGTCCTTTGCCCGGTTCTACCCTCTCAGCACAGCATCTTCGGATGCCTGTGACATTGGGTCGGGGACGTTTCAAGGTGAGCCACAGTCGAGATCTTTTTCTTCAGCGGGACAGCGTGCTGGAGTTCTTGGTTGGCCGGACGGGGTTCCCGCCTTTGGCCCCGTGATTTGCTTTTTGCATTGGTATCGAGATGTTGACGCCGATGTCAGTGCTTATGTTCAGCCTTGGCATAGTTGGACCAATACATGGTTTCATGTGGTTGCTCGAGTTGGTGAGGCCCTCAATCCTGGCCCTTCTGCTTTCTGCATTGGGGTCGCCAATCCTTCGGGTCTTCGTTGCAAGGAGGAAGTGTGCTTGGATCACCCTGTGGGGATTTTGAACCTCTGTGAGACGCAGCTGTCCTATGTGACTCAGGTTTCTTGTCGACGACGCCTTCAGGCCCTGGCTGCTAACGCTGGACGCCATTTGAGGACTATTTTTGGCTCCCCCGTGGTAACTCGGGCCAACAGTGAATGGGCAGGATCTTGGTCTGGGGTAGCTGCTTTGTCGGATTTTCCATGTCGACCGGTTCAATTGTCCTGGCATCATCATGAATGGATTTCTGGCCGGGTATTGGCTTCACAACACTTTGTCGGGCATCTTTCGTTGCTCAATGTGGCTGTTTATGGGTACCCTCAGTCACCCACCTGGCCTCAGGCCAAGCAGAAGACAGCTTCGTTGTTGCAAAGCATTACAACTGAGATTGTGGTCGGATCAACCGGCCCCAGGGTCGTCTGCGGTGACTTGAACATGTCTACCACTGCCTCACCTATTTTTGATGTCTGGCGCAGCTACGGTTGGCAGGAAGCTCAAGAATGGGCGCTGCAACGTTGGGGTCAAGAGATTCAGATGACTTGCAAGGGACGCACTTGTGTTGACCATGTTTGGCTTTCGCCTGAAGCTTTGGCCCTTTGTCAAGCGGTGGAAGTGCGCTCAGTGTTTGCAGAACACTCTTCGGTGCTTGCATTTTTTGATTTTGCCCAGGCTCCAGCCACTGTGATGAGGTGGCCTTGTCCATCCCGATTGCCTTTGCATTCACTTTCGGCAACCTGGCCGTCCACCTCACCGGAACCCCTCTCTTCCACCTCGACGAACTCTGATGCTCTGTTTGCTCAGTGGGCCTCGAGTTTTGAGAATTGCTTCAATGGCCATGTCCTGGATCAACCAGCATCGAATTTGGTTCCCCAGCAACGTGGTCGCTTTGGTGCCCAAGCTCCGAGATCTTTTCCAGCCACTTGCACTGCCAGTCGCCCTAGCCGACATGGGGAGGTTGCTATGCGCAACAACCGCCTAGGCTCTGTGGTGAGCTTATGGTTCAAGCAGTTGAGACGGCTTCAAAGCTACAAGCAGGCCATTGAAGGTGGTAAGACTACATCTTCTGCGTTGACCTATCGCATTGAATTGTGGTCCTCCATTCTGGCCGCTAAAGGCTATTTTTGTGAGCTTTAAGACCTGTTTTGAGGCTTGTGAATCTTGGCATCTTCACCAACGCCTCAAGCTTCTACGTGCCAAGCATGATCGTACTCTCCATGCGTTGTTCGTGGACCTTAAGCCACCGAGTAAGGCTCACCTTGATGTTCTTTGGCAAGAGCAATGCTATTCAGTCATTGGAGCTGACAGTGATTCCCAGCAATTGCACCTCGATCGTCCTCTCGCTTTGGGTGGGTCCTCTACTTGGACTATTGATGATGTTCGGGTTTCTGTACTTTCCGAGGGCAATGATGTCTGTACAGTGGTCCCTTTTCCTGCAGACCCTTGTGAAGCAGTGCTTGTTCAACATCAGACTTTCACCCAGCTGTCGGATTTGCATGAAGAGCTGTGTCACTTTTGGCTGCCCCGTTGGCAACAATTTGAGGACCTTCCATCGGACCGCTGGGACAGGATAATTGGTTTCTTTAGAGCCTATTTGCCTCGACTATCACTACATGTGCCACCTTTGACTTTGTCTACATGGCGCAGTGCCCTTCGACGCTTCGGTGTTCGCAGTGCTCGGGGAGTGGACGGCTTTTCTCCGGCGGAACTCCTGAAGATGCCTGATAGTTGGACACAACAGCTTTTGGATCTTCTTGGCCGTATCACTCTTGGTGAGCTTGCTTGGCCTGCTGCGATACGTTTTGGTACTGTGTTCTCTCTGGCCAAACGTGCTTCGGCTCATTTGGCAGGTGATTTCCGGCCGGTGGTGATTTTCAGCGTCATCTATCGATGTTGGTCAGGTATTCAGGCTCGGGCTCTGTTACATCAGCTGGAACCGTATGTGAACTCTGAGTCTTTTGGCTTTCTTCCACAGCGGGAGGCTGCACAACACTGGATGGCCTTGCAGGGTCAGATTGAGGTGGCAGTGCTGTTGTCAGAGGACCTGTGTGGTTTCAGCTCGGATCTACCTAAGGCCTTTGAACACATACCCAGGCCTCAGACAATGGCGCTTTCCCGGCATCTTCAGGTCCCAGAGACTGTCCTTCGACCCTGGAGCAGTTTCCTGGACACTTGTGTGCGGGCCTTCGATGTGCGGGGCAGTTTGAGTCCGGCCTTGCCTTCCAAGGTTGGTATGCCCGAGGGCGACGCCTTGAGCGTGTTTGCGATGGTTCAGCTTGATTTCAGCTGGCATGTCTACATGAAGGCGTTTTGTCCGGCAGTTCGCAGTAGTTCCTATGTGGACAATTTGGGGGTGAGAGGCATTTCTCCTTTTGATCTCTTGGAAGCTCTATGTACCACATCCAACTTCTTTGAGCTCTGGAACCTTTCTCTAGACCCTTCGAAGACCTACTGTTGGGGTACAACGAAAGCGGTTCGTGCTGGCCTGAGCATTTTTCCTCATGAGTGCAAGGACACGGCGGCGGAACTGGGAGGTTCGATGTCCTACACAGCCAGACACCGGAACAGTCATCAGAGGGAACGTCTTTGTTCACTGGATGAGCGCTGGACACGGCTTCGTTTCTCCCAGGCGACTGTTCAACAGAAGTTGCGGGCTTTGCCCATTTGCTTCTGGTCTAAAGCTCTCCATGGTGCGGCTTCATGTCGGCTTTCGTTGAAGCTGATTCAGGATTTACGTATTGCAGCACTTCGTGCTCTACGGCTGCTGCGTGCTGGTAGTAACTCTGTACTGCCGCTGACTTTGAGTGGGGTGATGACGGCTGATCCTGGGTTCTTTCAGCTGCAGTATACAGTGCACTGTTTCAGGAGGATTTGCTGCAAGATGGCTCAGTTTTTTCATGACTGGAATGTCTTCATGCAATTGTTCTCAGGTGTGCTTCATCAGGGGCCCTTTTCCAAGCTTCTTGAAGAGCTCAACAATGTGGGCTGGTCGTTGTCGTTGCCTTGGCTCTGGACTCACGATGATCTCTGCTTTGACTTTTTGCAGATGGATTCGGACACCCTCTCCGAGCTGCTGGAAGAGGCTTGGCTTGGTCATGTGGCACGTCTTGTTCGAGGCCGCAAAACCATGAGTGATTTGAAGGGACTTGATCGTCAACCACTTACGGCCTTGCAATTGGCTCGTTTGGGGGCGCTTCAATCGGGTGCTTTCATGGATAGAAGTCGACAGTCCAAGTTCGACCTTACCAAAAGTGGACGCTGCCCGACTTGCTCGTGCCCGGAGACGCAGGAACTTTGGTTGACTTGCCCGGCGCATGAGGCTTCACGGCGCCAGGCGCAACTTTCTTTGCACGCAGTTGCTACTTGCCAGCTCTCTTTGAAGCTCCACTTGCTGCCTTCCCGTAATCCTCATCTACCTTGGTTGCGATCCCACTTTCATGGTCTTCCTCGGCACTTTGACATGTTGGCGGGTCCTTCCAGTGATGCGGAGCACGTCTTTACTGATGGTTCTTGCTTTCAACATGGGTATGGGGGAGCGCAGGCAGCTTGGGCGGTACTTTCCGCCACTAGTGGACGGCCTTTGGCCCAGGGTCATCTTTCAGGTGTTCGTCAAACCGTTATGAGAGCAGAGATCACTGCTGCTTTATGTGCTTTGACATGGAGTGCTGAACATCAGGTGTTCATTCACCTCTGGATTGACAACCAGGCCGTGGTCACTAATTTGCTGTATTTGATTCAGCATCATCGTGTTTCTTCGCACTGGATTAACCAAGATCTTTGGCGAGAGGTGTTGGAAGCTTTAGAGGCGCAAGTGCGTGAGCCTCGTGCTACCTGGATTCCCTCCCACCTGGACGAGACTTTATGCACTAGTCCGTATGAATCTTGGTTTTGTTTCTGGAATGACCGAGTGGATCGTTTGGCTGTTTCTTGCAATGAGCAGCGCTCGGAGTTCTACTACCAGAAACTGCAAGCCGCAAACCATTATGCGGAGGACACAATGTGCCAAATGGGGCAGCTGTTTTCTTTCTACTCCCATGTGGCGGAGGAGGCGAAAGATTCGGAAGTGCTCGCGGAGCCACAGACTTCTGAGGATACCCCTGAGATGCATTTTTGTGTAACAGACAAAGAGGCCCTGTCTAGTTTTTTGCCTGGTCAATTTTCTGAGCGGTTGACGGCAATCGGCCACATGTCTGTCCCTAATTTGTTTATTTCTCGTTTGCTTAGTTGGCTCGTTTCTCAAGAAGATGCTGCTGATGGTACTTACGCCTGCAGCTTTTTGGAACTCGTTTTCATGCTGATTAGCAGTGGGGTTGATCTTCCTTTGAAAAACCCGAGTACAGGCTGCTGGGAGCACATGGATTACTTTTCCATGCCAATCAGGCCAACTGTAGCCTCCTTGATCAGAATGGTTCGTTTAGCTGTCAAGCTGGGGGCCGATGTGTTTGGATATGGTGAGCTCTGGTTTTTTCATGAGAACAAGGTGGCCTTGGGGATCCATTCCCCTTGCAGTGGCCTCTTTTTGCGGTTGAACAGCTCTTTGGTCAAGGACACGCGATTTTCTGTCCACACGTGGACATCGTCGTGGCCTATCCGCAGGGTCGCTGACCTCGCTAGACCGTTCCCGGTGGCCGCTCACACCGGATGAGTTTCGCAACTGACTGTGACTTGGCCGCCGCTCTGCTTGCGCCGAGCGCGTGCCACCCAATGTTCGAGCTACATCCCTTGGGCCTTGACCCAAAAAACGATCACCCTTTGACCAAATCGATCACCTCCAAGGGTGACTTGTTGGGTCCCCAATAGGGAGACTCTCCCTCGACTTCCTCGACCCACCTCTCACCAGAGCAGACCACGTCACCCGTCTGCCACACTGCCTCATCTCTCGCCTCGCGGGTGCTGATCGAAAAAACAAAACGTGAGGTCCCGGCTGCGGCGTTGAACCGAAGAACCACTCGGGATGATTCCGATGTCCATCTGAAAAATTACACCGCCGTAGACCCCAAACAGCTTGTGTGTTTCAAAATCGGAACAGTCTGCAACGCGCGCACTGCCAGCTCACAACACCAGCACCAGCGCCCGGCACCGGCGCCCGAGACAGGAGGGAGACAAGGCGGACGCAATCACCAACAAAAGGAAACAGGAGGGAGACAAGGCGGACACAGCGACCCACAAGAAGGGAGGCAAGACGGAGACGGGAGACAGAAGGGAGAGAAGGCGGAGACAAGACGGGAGAGAGAAGGGAGACAAGGCGGACACAATGACCAACAAGAAGGAAAACAAGAAGGGAGACAAAAGGGAAACAACGCGGACACAGCGACCAACAAAAGGAAACAGAAGGGAGACAAGGCGGACACAGTGACCAACAAGAAGGGAAACAAGACCGGAGACAAAGGGAGACAAGTCGAACGGAAGGCGGACACTCAGTCCCGCAGCGACCAGACACTACAAGAAAGCCCTAACAGTAACCTGTTTGGGGAAAAACATTATTGATGGGATAACCCACTAGTGATGGCCTCCAACCTACTAGCAATTCTGAATGGTTTGATGGGATGTCAATTCTGAATCTTCTTGAGCAAATCCATTCGCAATTCTGCATCATTGTTCGTTTTCGAACCTGGTAGAGCCCGTGTGCCGATGGCAGACTCAACCCTTCTTCCACACAAACAGTTCACTCACCCAGCATTTCGGTCAACATAAATTTGAGAAAAGAAACGAATAGGTTTCAAGTACTGTCATAGTGGTACAGCTTCAATCCAACAGAAGCTCTGTTGTTCAAAGACATCCCCAGAAACTGAAAAAGCCAAAAAGAATCCACATGAATCCACCAACCTTGGTTCCTTCTGCACTTCACAAAAAGTTGTTTAATGCAAAGAACAACTACATGATAACCTAGTTCCATGTAGTTGCCTCCTATATGTTGTTCCCATCTCTCCCGCTTGCGTTTCTCGCGTTGCGGGCTCTCACCCCGGTCTCGCGGCGTTTCGTCCCACTCGTCGTGAACGACGCACCGGTCGAGGCCTCGACCGCCTTTCAGGGCGGTTGCCCCGCCACGCGGACGTTGTGCCCGGTGCGCAGCTCCTCCTGGACGTCCTCGCGGTCTCTTTTTCCGCGGCCGGAGACCGGTAGCAGCGACCGGTGACGGGGATGTCCGTTGACCATGCGGTGGTGAGCGAAAAAAGCCTTGGGTTCTTTGAAGGTTGCAAAAGTGGATCAATACGATTCACCCGAAATCCACACCAAATTCCACTAGGCCTGCCAAGTTTGGGCCCTCAAGCCACCGACCAAGAATGGCTGGCTTGGAATATCTCCACCGGATGGATCTCAGAAAACCCCCCCCCCAGACGTCCAAAGAGCTGCCTGGCGAAGGCCTGTGTACTGCGTGAGAACCTCACAGCACGGCGGTGGCTTGTTGAAGGTCCCTCAATATGACGAGGTCTTATTGTTGTCCATGTTGTTGTGGGTTTGTTCTTTAGACCTGTTGGCCTTGAGACCTTCGTTCTTTCCAAGGTTATGTCTCCCTTGTCCTTTTTTCTTTAACGTTCTTGAAGATGTAATGTATCTCTTGTCTTAACTTGTGCATCTTAACTACACATGGGGTACTTCTCCGAGTGGTGGGAAAGATTCCTTGTTTCAAAAGGCATTCTGCCTTGTAGAAGATTTCTTGAAAGCAACAGCATGAGCTACACGGAATGGCAACAGTGACGTTCCACCTTTTTCACTGATGGTGCGATGCTTGTGTGCAAGCTGCGTTCGCTACAACCAAGTGGAGGTCAACTCATCTCTATCAACAGATGGCCGTCCAAAACAAGCGCCACTTCAAAGGGAGTTTCCCTGAATGCAGTTGGATGCCATCGCTAGTAGGTTGGAGGCCACCACTCTCAGGTTGGAATGCACAGCAAACCACAAAAGAGAGGTCGGAATCCGCTGTGGCCCACAGTGGCCCTGTGCCTGGCTCTGACGCTTGGAGTCTCCCACTTTGGCATTCTGCGCCACACCCAGAAACGGTCCTGCAAATCACAGACTGCCCGGCACGGAGTTGCTGCCGCCGTGTTCTTGCTCATTCCACTAGATTCACGTCTTTGCTCCATTGCTTGTTTTTTCAGAACA
>JAOBYK010405235.1:0-15471 GCA_025434845.1 Phenganax subtilis
ATAATTTTCTGAACTGATTTTTTCAGTTAATAATGTTTTTTGAAAAAATCTAAGGAAATCTTGAAAAGTTGCGCTGAATTTGTTGTCTTCCACTGTATTTCCTAAAATTTTCACGCTCTTAACCAATCAGAATTAAGAATTTTTTTCATATATGTTGTTAATAAGAAACCCCAGAAGCGGTTTAAGGTGTGACTGACTATTGGTAACAGCCAGGGGCCCAGGAATTTCCGAGTCCTGGGGGACCTGCCGCTGTATTTTTTAAAAATAATGTTTGAGGTAAAGGGGTCCTATAGTGTTGGTCATTTGACCAACCACGTGGACAGACACATGTAGAGAGCTAGGAATATATATATTAAATATAAGTCGAGGAAATACAGTTTGTCAATAGTACACAAGTCATTACGTAAATAGAACCACAAATATTACAGGTCTCAGGGGGTCCCAATCAGAAAAACAACCAAAAGCCCAGTATATGAATCAGTATTCATTAGATTGAAATATCATTTTACATACTTGAAAGATAAAAAAGTGATAATGGTCAGTACCAAGCCAACGATAGAAAGATAGCATCCAACATAAGTGATTCCCTCCAAGATGAGATTGTCTGTAAAGTCGTTTGAATCCTGGAAGAGAAGACATAAACTGTCAACTATAATTCACTTAGTAGCAAAAGTCCTGAGAGAGGGGTACAATCGTCCGGTGCTAGATAGCGTAAAATATATTAGTTAAGAAAATAACCAATACAGTTGATTTCAGCAAAATTTTGACGCTCCAGTTGCGAACTATATTCGGAAGTTGTCTGGCGGGCGGCGAAGTTGCCACTTCCGCTTTGTAACTGCCAACGTAGCTCCGAACTTCGGAACCAACTTCAGAGGTTCAAATCGAACTTTGCAGCTGTGTAAGTTCTTGCTTAAAAATGAAGGCGACACGCCAAGGGAAGCAACTTCAATGCCACTAAGAGAGACAATCATAAATTTTTATAACTCTAATTTTTCTATGTCTGAAATTGCCAAAAGACTGAGTTTGAAGAAAGCCACTGTTTCGAATATAGTTAATACATTTATTAACGAAAATTGCTTGGCACCCAAAAAAGGAGGTAATTATGTACGAACAGCAAGAACAGAAAATACAGTAACTTCTATCGAATACTCTAAAAATCAAAAGGCTAGTGCTTTTGCTAAAGAAACTCAAAAAGATTTAATAAACAATTATGTATGCTTACCTCAAATTGTTCCCTCGTGTGCAAGCATATCACGAGCATTAAGAGACGATTTACGTTATTCGTACGAGAGACTGCATAAAATTGCAAGAGAATCGTTATACGAAAGAACACAGGAAAGATTGGCTGAATATTTGGCAGTGTTGGAAGACAAGGATCCACGAACACTTTATTTCTTTGACGAAGCATCTGTGCTTAAAACGATTGGTAATAGAAATTATGGTCATTCTGCTACAGGAAGCGATGTGCATGAAATTCAAAGATATGCATCAAACGCATTATTCACTGTCAAGTTGCTGCATGGTATCATTGGAATCACGCATGTCAGTATTCTGCCTGGCCCTTCAAATGGCATGGAATTTCTCAACTTTTTTGCTGAAGTAATGAATGAAGTTGATGAACTTGGCAATCCCTTGTTCAACTTTGGAGATACAGTTGTAATGGACAATTGCGGCTTTCACCACGCAATCCTTACCGAGCAAGCGTTACGAAGAATGCAAGATGATCATGGTGTTGAGTTAGTGTATCAACCAACTTACCACCCCGAGTACAACACATGTGAGATGCGCTTCCGATTTTTGAAAGACTGGCTTTGCGCGCACAGTGAATACGCTGAAAAGTATACAGAAATCGCAATTTTGGATGCATTGAGTTTCATTACGCCACAAATATCACACAACTATTTTAGAAAATGTGGTTATGTAGATTAATAACGATTTTGTCGTAAAGCTATACATTTTACAACATTTACTAAAAACTTTGTAATATGCAACATAATTGGCGAAAATCAGAAGCGGAGCATTATTTTCGAGAGTAGAAAATGTGGCAAAAGCGGTTGCAAAACAGCAGTAACTAGACGTTGATCGTTGGTCACTGGAATACTTTTGTGACATAAATCTATATAGTATTGCAAAGTTACATGTGCAAGAAAACCTGTACAGTAAAACGATAAATATGAGAAAGTATACAACAGTCAACAGAAATTCTCGTAGATAGTTAAACAAACGTGCGCAAACTTTTTCCAATGTAATAATCGCAGATTAGATAAGCGCATCATCGGTACAAACAAACAGCATTCACTAACAGAAAGACAACAACAATTAAAAATATTTGACCCAAATTTCTGCGAATAACCTACAGTGTGTTTAAAGTATATGCGTCTGGCATGCATGACCAAATAAGAACCGTTTGGAAGGTAAAAACAAAGTCGAAAACAACGAGAATTTTTCAGACATGCATGAGTCATGACTTGCCAACAGTTTCAGTATGACATCATAGTTACAGTTTATCGGATGCGTTAGCATCATCGACAAGTAGGTCAAATGGAGCCTTAATGTTCGTACCATTTGGTTCGCCGGAAAAACCAGTAGGTAACGTGTTTTGACTCTCGATGAATTCAAAATTTTGATAAGGCGTCGCAGTGCCGACTCCTTGGAAGTGCTGAGGCGCGATAACAGTACCAAGTGATATCGATTGTTGCGTCGTAGGCATCCGGGCTGTACGTGGATAGTGAACATTGCTGCCAGTGTAAGGCGGATTCAAGTACGGCATATGATGCCCAGCACTGAAGTACGGCTCAACTGCATCGTGATTATGTCCAAAAAAACAGGAGGGTTTGCATTACTGAACAACATTTTGCGTCGTGGCGAACGATGCCGACTCTCCTCATCCGAACTAGAAGTTGAGCTGCGGCGTGAGCGTTTCTTTTTTCGCCTTGACTTTTTTTTTCTAGCTTTCCACTCATTATCACACACGCTGTCAGTATTTGATTTTTGCGCATTTTGAACGGGCGAAATCTGAGGCGAAATTGAAACTTTAAATTTATATCCGAGGAGTTTGATAGCATTCCTTGAGTAACTTGAACTTCGTAATCACGGCAATCCTGTTGAACAGTCTTTCGACATTTAACAATTAGAGCTTTCAGTTGCTCCGCGTCGTCTGACGTAACTTCAGGGATTTTGCCGTCACAAAATCTTCGCAGCATTCTGATGTCTCTCATTAGTTTCACTCGGTTAATTTTGTATGTCTTGTCAGCTTTCAAAAGCCTTGGCGTTAACTTTTTGATAAAATGATATTCACTGTGTGGCGTAAAATTTTCCATAAACTGTAGTTGTTGTTCAATTTTATCGATGGATTACTGTTTCTTCCTTAGTTCAGCCTTTAATACGTTTACTTGTGTTTGGTACTCGATATGTTTATCTTATAATCCATAGTAGGTGTAGTCAAAACATTTTTTTAGCTTGCAAGGATGAGAAGACTGGTTTCTATGCCCCCTATGATGGCGATGACTACAAACAAATCGCGAATTTCCGATCGGCGTCGGTTCACGAATTTCTACTCGCATAGATTCCAGTTTGAATTCTATTTCTTTGTACTCTTGCTTTTCAGATTGTAATTGTTCCCTTAAAGTATCCATTTGCTTTGTAAAAGTAGGAAGAGCAGGCTATCAAATTAAAAGAATATTGGTAATGCACGTATTATATATTTTAGGATAATTGCCAGCAATTCTGCGTAATTTCCATTTTTAAAAACTGAAACGGGCGCGAATTGTGTATTTCATAACATACCTGCTTATCAGATAGATATTCCGTTGTATACGTGATTGCACCGATCTGCACATTGTGTTCTTCGTTATTCTTTTTCTGCGACTTTTTCGGAAGCGGGGACTGGTCGTTTAAGAGATCTATTTGATACCGTAACAACGCAAGTGCACCCAAAGAAAGGGCAGTTTCTCCTTTGAACATAATATCTAGTTCACCTTGTGTTATTAACTTTATTTGCATCCGAGAGTGAAATTTATGCTTCTTTAACACATTGAAGATTGATGTAGCCTCATTTATATCTAACTTTTGCCGAAAAGTATCAAGAAATTGGTTTAATTCGTCGCTTTCTTTTGATTCTCCCATCCTGTGCTGCACGTGACCATAGTTTGATTTGAAGTTCAAACTTCTGAAGTTGGTTTTGAAGTTCGGAACTACGCTGACAGTTACAAAGCGGAAGTGGCAACTTCGCCGCCCGCTAGGCAACTTCCGAATATAGTTCGCAACCGGACCGTCAAAAGTTTGCTGAAATCAATTGTAAAAACGCGAGAGCTGATTGGTTGAAAAAAGCCGTAATTTTATAACTTGATAGAAACGCGCAGGTTGTGTGGATTAAGTGGGAATTTTAAAAGACAAAAATATAATAAAGATTAATTGAAGTTATTGATGAACGTATAAACTAAAACAATATTTCAGCCCATTTTAACTAATCCACGCAATTTCTCGTTTCTCTCAAACCCGCACACGTGCATGTTTCTATATATCTTTAGAAACACGGAAAATGTTTTCTATTTCTTAAGTAACAGATGCAGATAGATTTAATTACCTCGCAGCCTATAAACGCTGAATTGCATATATTAATTACAAAATACTAAAAAGGATACGTCTAAAATACTAAATATAAAACCATTTAAGGTTATATAAAACCATTTATAAAACCGTCTAAAATACTAAATATAAAACTATATAAGTTATGCATAGTTAAATTCACTACACATGGGAAAAATAAAAGTTTTTTGCTCTATTGGTAACTTCGTATTAACCAAGCGCGAGGACTCTACAGAGAAATATCAGACCTTGGTGTTTTGTACATATCTTGCCTTGCAGGCTCGGTCTGCACGAAAAAGACCTCGGTCTGATATTTCTCTGCCAAGACCAAACAAGCGAGGTGAATAAAATGTTTATTATGTCGTGCGTTGTACTTTTGGT
The DNA here is from genome assembly GCA_025434845.1 of Phenganax subtilis. NCBI lineage: Eukaryota > Metazoa > Cnidaria > Anthozoa > Malacalcyonacea > Clavulariidae > Phenganax > Phenganax subtilis. The sequence continues at coordinate 4,969 of JAOBYK010405235.1, forward strand.
GAAATATATGGCAAGCCAAACCTGACAAAAGTGTATTCAGTTTTAGAAACTGATAGTCGAATGTTAAATTAGAGAAATTAACTGTCCAGATTTAAGAAACAGTTGGTCGAAAATGGAAAACTGACATTCGAGAAATAGAATTGATAGGTGAAAAAATGGAAATAGGTTATCGAATGAGAGCAAGTGTTTGATGCGATAAAACATGAAAAGGTGATTGTCGAGAAATATAAATCGCTGGCCGAGAAAAAGAAATCGCATGTTGAGATTTCTGACGGTACTAAATGGTCTGCGGTTGCTATTACAAGATTGGTGCCAAAATATTTTAGCACGTGCGATTTTGTTTAACGATTTTGGAGAAATGGATACGACGACTACAAGTAGGAATGATGATGCTCCTCAAAACAGTATAATTAGGGAACTTTTTTACCGAGTAAACAAGCTGTCAGAAGCAATCACAACTCAGGGTACCAGCGAAGTAAACAGAAAAGTTAGTCGTGCGTTTAACACAGGCAACAATCGAGATTTGTCTAATGTCAATGAAGCGCCTGGACAAGGCAAGACGAAAGCGGCCATGCATACGGCCCACATTAATATCAGAGGTCATGGAAGTCGAACTCAGCAAGCCAACACTAGACAAAGTGTTCTTCCCATTCGACGTCCTCCATTTGGCGTACGACGTTATTTTTCTACGCAGCAACGATCATCACCGTCATCACGACAAAGGAGGAGCAAATCAGGATCGACAACAGCGGACCACTTCTGCGTGATCTGGTATTGCTAAGCGACCCAAATGATGCATTAGTTCCACGCCAGGGAACTCGTGTCGTGTTGTCTGAACATGGGCATATTATAACAGGTTGTCAGTTCACAAAAAACATGTCAGCTGCTCAGGTCGAAATTGGAATCTATGAAGCGTTTGATGGGAAAATTCCAAATCTTGTCGATATTGAGCTTCTATAATGTCAGTCACACAACCCTGATTTGGCCAATCTTGGCTCCCGATCAGCATGGCATCGCTGGTATTGTTCTTCACCGCCTATTTAAGAACAAGCCAGTATATATTCGACCAAGCTGTGAACTTATAGATACAACTGACAGTGCAGGACGTTTGGAACACAGAAAATCTCGCGACGAGGTAAACACTTTGTTACCAATTAGTTTTGGTTAGACTGTGAGTACCATAATATACTGTATGTTGGCAGAACATTTTTCAAACAAACACAATTTTGAGTCCTTTGGGACCTATTTCACTAGTTGACAATACATAATTTTAATAGTTACGTCCCATACACTTTTTGGCACCAGCGCCTTTCTTAGTTTTCCCATATATAACCCGCATACAACCATTAAACATTACTCATCTCTGTATTTTTTCTGAACGATAAAAAGTCAATTGTAGCTGAAAGTAGTAACAGAAGTGAACCTGGTATTCCTGCAACAGATACTTGTGATTTTACCCTAGTATTTACGCTACACCTATTCAACTTAGAGTAATGGGTCTCGTTCAGTTATTATCTTTATTGATTGCCATAAGCACATGGGTCAGGGTTAGGAGTAAATCTTAACATAAGAGTCAGGGTTAGGAGGGGTTAGGCAAATATTTGATCTAGTGCGACACTGTAGAACGGTGGCAAGTGACTATTACATATGTCTTCAGCCCCAATTAAACTTGCACAAAACTGGCACGGCACGTGTATAAAAATTTGCATGGGCCATTACAACCGTGCCGAGACAGTTTTGCGCAAGTGTAAATGGGGCTTTCATGTACCATGGTGGTCATGTATCTGTGTACTACACAGATATATGACCACATCTTTCCATTCTTACAAATTCCTTACTCAACGTTTCAGAGGAAGTAGAATCAAGACATGCATTTGAAGAAGATGATTCAGAATTGGTTCAAGGTATCACGTATATTAAGTGTTAAAAAGCTATTAAGTCACTGACACTATAAAATATAAGACTGTCATCTGCACTATGTGCTGAACGTAAAGGATTTATCTTGTTCCTCATTTTGTTGTGCAGTTATGGAAGAAGCTGAAGCTCAGTACCTGAATCCTACAATGCAAAATGTGGGAACAACAGATGCCCAACAAGAAGGTAAATCATATTGTACTCTGTATTTGTAGTTACAATGTTGTATAGTGATACAATCGGTAAAAAATTCATTTAAAACTTGACAATTGAAATTGTATTGTAATTACAGAAGTTATTAATGAAGTATTTCCTACTGAAAAACATACTGTTTGTTGAGGTCCTCATTTACACAATACAATAGTATAGCATCTTCAATGTGTATTTCTTAACTGCTCTATCAAATGACCAGATCACTCTATTTCCACCAAATAAGAAATGTAATAATGGATATTAGTCTTCTTGAAACAAATTACACTGTGTCTAGTGGTCTTGAGGCCAACAGAGACACTCACTGTTAAGCAACTCGGTAGATTCCTCTTACGAAACTGTTATGAAGAGCAATGAAGATCTTATTGTTATTACAGACTATTATTACGCTCTCTCATTATTACAAGTATTGTGTTAGGCTCTCTTGCTATTACCAACTACATGAACATCTCTCCACTAAATAGTCTATAATTTCTCATATTTTCCAGTAATAGATGACAATATTCTATTGGATGCAGCCACTTTACAAATTTTGGAGAGCGATGTAAAACAAGACAAAGAGGTTGTTGTTGTGCACCAAACAACAGTTTGCTCTGATATGGTCGAAATTTTCAAAAATGTGAACATACTAGAGTTTACTCTCAATTTCACAGTCATAGATGCAAATGGTCATAGAAAGAAAGGAAAAGGTGACAGAGTTCAAGGGGACGTGCTGACCCATTTTTGGCATGAGTTTTTTGCTGTGCTTACAATTGGAAGTACTGAAAAAACTCCATTTATCAGGGATGACCTTCAAAAGTTGCATTGGGAAGCCATTGCTAGAATCATCGCGTACAGCTACACAGCTGCCAGCTATTTTCCACTATAGCTATCACAAATATTTATTGTAACCTGTTTATTTGGTGAAGATGGCTTGAAAAAATCAGTCTTGCCCGCATCCTTTCGTTCCTATTTAACTGGTGAAGACCGAGGGACCTTGGATTCTTGTCCTAGTGAAAATTTTGATCCAAACAGTGAGGAAATCATGGATTTTTTATCCACTTGGAACTGTCACAAAAAGCCAACAAAGGAAAATATGGAAACTATTTTGTTTGAGGTGGCACACAAAGAATTAGTCCAGAAAGCCAGGTACATTGTTCACTGTTGGGCACCCATCTTAGGCATGCTGCAAGTTCATTCACCCTTTCAGACTAGAGAACGTTTAGCCAATCTATACAAAAGCAAGTGCCCTACTGCGAAAAAGATTATTAATATGTTTGAGGTAGAAATACACGACGATTCTCAGAAGCAAACCTTGGATCACCTAAATCGCTATGTCAGATCCCTTGAAGGTAAAGCTTTGCAGAGATTTCTTCATTTTGTATCCGGGAGTGATGTGATAGCTTGTAAATGCATCACTGTGGCGTTTAATTCGACAAATGGCTTCAGTCGTCGTCCTGTAGTTCACACATGTGGCCCCACATTGGAACTTCCAACAACCTATGAACTTCCAACAACCACTGACCTTGCAGAAGAGTTCACGAACATCATGTGTAATAACAACTCAACGAAGTACAGATAATTACTTATATATTTATTACAAAGTAGAATATATATACTCAGCGATAGAAAAGAACTAGTCTTCACACATGTACGCACGTTGTTCTCTGTCTCTTTCTTTGAACATGTTCCACAGGTAACCCAAACCTTACACTACCCCCTTCCTAAACGGAACTGTGTCTCACAGTTTATGCACAGTACTTGCTAGTCCATATGATAGTCAACCATCCAACCTGGAGGTCGTCTGTCTCGCCGAGGTCTTCCTTCAGCTTGCAGTGGTTCAGAATCTTCTCCGTTGCCGTTCTCTTGTAATTCAAGTTCGTTTCTTGCCTTCAATCACCACCACCACATCACTGCATTCCCTCTTCTCAGTTTCGTCACTTTGAATTTTATTCTGCTCGTCTTTAGTAGTCTGCGGACCCCTTACTCGATTTTTAATGAACCGTTTAAGTTGGTTGTGGAGGACAACCTCCTTTTGACATTGACTTTCTCGTCTCCTTCGTACTTTATTCTGTATACCACTTCTCCAAGCTTCTTTATGACTTTCCAAGGTCCTGACCAAGGCCTGTTTAACTTCATACATCTTCCCCGTCTTGTTTTTCGATCTAACCATAAGACCAGATCTCCTTCCTTGTAAGTGTGCACTTTTGCCCATCTGTCGTAGAAATGTTTCTGTGTTTTATGAGTGGATTCCAGGGTCTCTTTTGCGGCCTCAAAAGCCTTTGTCAGTCTAGTCTGTAAATGTTTTGCGTACTCATTAATTGAATTAGCCTTTTCCTCCAATCCATTTGGCTCCACAAGGTCATTAGGCTATCGAAGTTCTCTTTCGAACTCTAAATAGCTCGGTGTAAATCCCGTGCTGCTATTTACTGCCGTATTATATGCAAAACAAGAAGATGAAACATGTAAATCCCAGTTTCTTAGGTCTTCTGCTACAGCCTTTGCAAGCATGTTGTTAATAGTTCGAATGCTTCGTTCTGAAGCTCCGTCTGAGTGCGGATGGAACGGTGTTGTGCGGGTATTCCAGATTTCCAAAAACTTACTGACGTCTTGAATCATGGTTGCTGCTAAATTCTTTCCTTGGTTATGGTGTAGTTTCTCAGGAGCTCCATGTCTTGAAATCCAACCATCAAACACCTTTTTCGCTACTGATTCTGCTTTCTGGTTTCATAGCAGAAACAGTTCAAGCCACTTCGTACAATGGTCAACCATTACTAGGCAATAACGATAGCCTCGAGGACTCTGTGCATATTCCACGATATCCATAGTTACCAGTTCTCCCGGACGGCTCGTCACGATTGGTTGTAATGTTGCTTTGTTGGCTGGAATGGGGTTTCATCTTTGTTGGCAGACATGGTATTTCTTGCACCACTTTTCGACCTCGTATGACATGTAAGGCCAGTAATATCTTTCTTCAGTTCTTTGTAAAGTTTTAGCAAAGCCAAGATGTCTCTGATCATCATGTGTCATATTCAACACTTGCCCAGTTAATTCCGGTGGGATAATTATCTGAGCTTTCCCATCTCTATCTTTATAGCGAAGTATGCTATCAGTTCCCAAAATACAGTTCGGCAATTCGTTAATTAGCATCTTCAGGTCCCTGTCGGTTGTTTGCATTGTTGTTCTTCCCGACGCCAAACACCCTTTCACTTTCAGTGTGTTTAACTGTGAACACCTTTCCTGCTGTTGATGGACGTACTCCAGAGACCATTTATTGGGACTTTCTTGTTCCACCGATCGGATTCTACTCAAAGCGTCAGCAACTACATTCTTTGTTCCCGCAATATGCTTTACTACATACTGGAACTCGCGGATTTTATCAACCCAACGCCACAGTCGTCCACTGTGTTCTTTGGTTCGGGAAAGGAGCCATTTCAATGATTGATGATCTGTATACAAATCAAACTCGTTCGCTAGCAAATACGGGCAATACGCTTTGAGAGCTTCAATGACTGCTAAACACTCCTTTTCTGTTGTTGAATAGTTTATCTCAGCTTTATTTAGTTTCCTCCCACCGAACGCCACAGGTCTCTTCACTCCAGCTTTGTCAGTCTGCTCCAAATAGTAGCCCACTGCATAATCAGATGCATCGCACGTTACAGAAAAACGACCAATTCTTTGTGGTAGCTTTAGGGTAACAGAGGAGCACAGTACTTCTTTCAACGCTTCGAATGCAAGTTGACACTCAGACAACCACGAAAACTCTGGTTTATTTAGGAGATTGTGGAGTGGTACTGCAAGTTTGGCAAAATCTTTGACAAACCGTCTCCAAAATGTACACACTCCGAGAAACTGGCGTAACTCTTTTTCGTTGTCCGGAACCTTCTATTTGCGAATGATCTCCAGTTTCTCTGGGAGTGGTCACACTCCTGATTGGTCAATAATATGTCCCAGAAACTTGACAGAATTGGTAGCAAACTGGCACTTCTTGCCAGACAATTTGAATCCTGCTTTCCTGATCATTTGTAACATTCTATCGATACCTTCTAAATGTTCCTTGAATGTGCCATGAAAACAAATAACGTCATCTAAATACGCTGTTATATCTTCCGTCTGTAAAACTTGTACCATATCTTCCACTACAGACTGAAAGGTTCCTGGTGCTCCCGCAAGTCCATAAGGCATTCTGCAGCACTGAAAAAGTTCGTATGGTGATATGAAAGCTGTTTTGTCTTTGTCTTCTTCTGCTATTTCCACTTGGTGGTATCCTGAAACCATGTCTATAGAAGTAAAGAATGATGCATCTGCCAAACAGTCAAGTGTCTGGTTGATGTTAGGCAAGGGGTAACTTGTTACTACAGCGACCTCATTTAACCTCTATAGTCAACACAGATCCTCAGATCTCCTGAAGGTTTTCTCACCAGAACTAATAGACTGGCCCACTCCCAGGAGGATTTTCAATGACACTGTCCTTTAGCATTGTTTTCAAATCCCTTTTTACCTCTTCTTGGTAAGAAAAAGGGATTCGGCACAGTGGTTGCTTGATGGGAGTTGCTTCCGGCTTCAAATGGATGTGATGTTTAACTCCAAGCTGGCATTTTCCTAAATCTCTTTTGTCTGTAGAAAATACATCCGAATATGACAATAACAGTTTCTCTAACTGCTGTTTTTGGGGTGTACTTAGGTGTGGCTGGCTTTCACTCAGGTCTATTCTCAGATCTTTCAAACTAACATCTTTATTCCTATCAGTTTGAACACTAAAAACTGTAGATGCATTTCCAGGTTTTACACTAAGTGGGTCAGATACATCTTCACTGTCTGAAAGGGTACCTGTTCTTTGATTCTTGTATATTGTCACATTATCATACATTAGATTTACTGCTTGTATCCAGAAACTACCATCCTTACCTCATTTCACTGCTGTCTTGCTCATTAGTATTCCTCTTGGTGTTTCAGTAGGCTCAAACAAACCAGTCTTACTCACTTTGTCTTTTGTACGCATCGGAAGTATTACTTGATGTCTTGCAGGTAGCTCTACAGTACATTTTGCGATCACTGGTGAGTGATTGTCCTCTTTTACCAAACAAACCCTTTGCATTTCGGTCAGGGGCATCCCAATATTATCTAGCCAGAGTTTGTTTCTTGCAATACCCCATGAGTCATTGTGATGACTTTCGATAAAATCCACACCTAACACTGACTCTTTAAGATTGTCTACCACCAAAAATTTCCAAGTGGTATTCAGGGTACCTAAACTCAATGCGATCTCAGCTTCTCCCTGTATCATAATAGGCTGGTGAGTGATTGAAACTGAAGAAACTTGTGATTCTTTAATTTCTAGCCCTGGAACACTCGAACAGATTAAACTCACTTCTGCTCCAGTGTATATTAAGAAATTAGTCTTAGTTCCATTAACAATACCTTCTACATGATAACTTTGTTTTTGTTGTTTCTTTGTTGTTAGTACTGTGTTTATTTTTGTCTCAGGTGCTGGGCATCGATAAGGATACATTCTGACCCCATTATCTCTGTTCAAGGCTGCTCCTGGGGTCTGCGACCAGCCTCTTTCCCGTTTAAAGATGGGCAGTTTCGTGCCCAATGACCCTTCCCATTGCATGCCCGACGTACATCCGTGGGTTTTGGCCCTGCCCTTGGTTTCCCAGCAACTCTCTTACCTCCTTTCTGCAGGATTTCATCCAACTTTAGCTCAACCCTACTCTGATGACCCATAGCCCCTGAATCCTTGTCCTGGGGACTCCAAATCTCATGAGCAGCTGAAACCTTTCTAGTAAGCCCTTGTTCCTCTCCAAGGGTTGATATTTGCTTGAGAACGTCTTCAACTGGTTTCTTAAGCAAATCATCCAGACGAATGAGCACTTCCTTTAGATCTCGTCCCAGTCCATTAACAAATTGGCACAGTATGTCCTCATTCTTTCTCTCATTATAGAAACGCAATGCCCCTTCTTGCTTAGCATCTTTCTTTTTCTGCTCTGCAGTGGCCTCCGTAGGCAAAGGCTCGACTTCCGGAGAAGAATAAGCCCTCTCATATGCTAATCTAAGATCTGACTAATACGAATGTAATGTTTCTCCGTCTCTTTGACATCTCACATTAAAAACTTTCTTGTACCTTCGTATCTTTCTTTTAAAGCGCCCGAAAGTTGTTTATAACTTTTCCTAACCGACTCAGGTTGTTGATGGTAAAACGCTTTTGCATCTTCTTTTAAAAACACAGCAAGATACTGCCCAGCTTTCTCATCCGACCACTCGTTTACAGCGACATAGATCTCATAATCATGCAAGAATTCTCGAATATCCTCTTCCCCTGAGAACTTGTTTTCTGGAAGAACAGTCTTGTTCGATCCCATTTCTGCCACCAGTGTGATAACAACTCAACGAAGTACAGATAATTACTTATATAGTTATTACAGAGTAGAATATATATACTCAGCGATAGAAAAGAAGTAGTCTTCACACATGTACGCACGTTGTTCTCTGTCTCTCTCTTTGCGCATGTCCCACAGGTAACCCAAACCTTACACATGAGGGCAGAGCAGGCATGGTCATTTGACATTGTTTGAAGACCATAATTTTAGATTGTTAAAACATATAAAGAATTCAGGAACTTGTTTGAATATGTTGGTTGGATTACTAGATTATTACTGTTGTGTTATTATGTTTTATATACTACATTTCTGGTTTGAAAAATGTTTGTTTGGACAAAAACAATATTGTTATCAAAGATTATACATTTTACACAATCGAAAGAGGGTGACATTGTTTCTTAAATCAAACATTTTTGTAATAATTGTATACAAGTCAATGTTGTCAATATTGCAGACTATTTACAAAAATATTTATCCTATTGAACTGTGACATGTTGTTCTACAGTAGATCGAAATACTGATTCTGCCACTCCCTTGGTAATCTTTAGTAATTCGTCCTTTTGGGGGGATGTACTGTAATTTGTCTTCTAATTCTACCTGCCCCTTTTTTCAGATGTAGTAATGAATGGTTCCCTAGACTATACTAAAACAACTAAACATTATGACAAAGTTTCCTAATCTAGGTTAACAGAATTATCAACAATATTGACAGCTCTTAAAAAATGTTCTATACCATTATCTCCATCATCAGAAAGTGGATGGACATGGTCTTGCAATTAATGGAAGTGTTCATCAGTGAGACCAACTTCACAAGTGGGAAAAATAACATTATTTTCTGTGGTTATGTTAGCTGTTGGACCATCATAATCAATTGCATATGAGTCTATGTCGATCAGTCGATGAGAGGAGAATCGTCTGGTAAAGTTATCATGTTTGTTGGCCACATTGCCAGCGGTGTTTGATGGTTACATGTTCTGATGCCATGATAATTCCACTGGTCTTTAAATTCTGCTAATGAAGCATTGATTCAAGGAAGGTAGACAAAGTGTAGGCAGAATAAGTGCGCTCATTCAGTGAATCAAGCAATAAGTTCTCCTCCAAGAAAGTGAAGACAGCCTTATATAATGATGACAATACTCTATTGACTTCTGCCCACAACCTCTCTATCTGTTGATTGTGGACACTCTGTCCAGTGATAAAACTCCCTCTATTCATTCCTCTCCTTGAAATTATGAATCTTGCTACATCTACATTTTCGACTTCCCCCTGCACTCTGGACGGCAAATCAAATTTTTCTACACCACTTTGAAAAAGATTTAATAGAGTTGAGGCTTTGTTGTTATTGCAGCAATTCAGGTAGATAATGGTTCTACTGAAGCCATCAACCAGGGGCGTAGCCAAGGAAGGAGGGGCAAGGGGAGGGGGCTTGGCCCCCCAATCATTTGAGAACCACTTTTGTAAATTGTTGGAAATTGGCTAGAAATATGATGAGGGGGGCATCTCACTTTGAAAACTGAAAATTTTCCTGAGAGACCATGCCCCCTGACACTTCTAAAACGTATTTTCCACCCAAAAGTTAGGTCCTGGCTATGCCACTGCCATCAACACCCACGTATGACAAATTCCCATGAAATCAACTTGTGATTAGAGTCGATGTGCCATAAAAGATTGCTTCCATTCACATTGTAGATTCTGTGGCAGATTGCATATCTTTTCCGCATGCTTCGCCCAATGGGATCAACTCTACGGAGACTTTGTCTTATCCTTGTTCTCTGAACAGCAACACCTCTTGCCTTCAGGCTACCTTTAACATATGATTCACCACTATTGGGAGTCAACTGGAGAATTTCTTGGATGTTTTGAATATCACATATGTTGGAATAGCTGGACTCAATTCCAAGATCTATTCTCCTCCTATGCAAAGTTCGTTCAGAAACACAAAGAAATTTTGCAATGCTCTCCCAGTTCATGCCTGTTTCTCTCAATTGTTCTACTTGTTCTTTTGTTATGTTGTAGG
>JAOBYK010405346.1:0-18305 GCA_025434845.1 Phenganax subtilis
TTTATTGGTCACATGAGGTACTTCACTTCAGTTACTGTACTGCACCGCTGACCACTAATTACGTCAAGTGAAGTTGACGCGTTTTATAGTGGTTTTATAGAAGCCTAGCGTTTATCTCGCTTCTCGCTAATCAAATCGCTTTACTTTTACAAATGGATCGGCCGCGCGGCGCCAAAGCATGTGCCCTTTTCCAAGATAGTTTGACTGATACGAAAGTCTTTTGAAATCTTTTCTTTCTATAAAAAATATAACGAAAATAAGCAAAAATACATTTAATATATACTTTGGCATAATTATTATGACATGTAGTTATATAATTTCATATCTACAATAGTGTATTTACAAAAGTGGATGAACTTTTTCAGTCATTCCGAGGCAAAGGGTTAACAATCATGCTTTCAATGTATTCAAATACTGTATGTGGGTCTTGATCTGCGTTTATACGCTGCGCGATATCCTCGTAGTAGTCAGCAATATCTTCAGCGTGGTCTTGATACGCCAAAAAACGTTCAGTAACTTTCTCCTCTTGATCGTCAGGATGCTGAAGAATAGAAGTCAGCTTTAGTGGGTCAGCAGAATCAATGTAGTCAAAGAAGAAATGGTCTAGCAACATGACAATTTTGATAGAATGAGCCATGTTTCTACGTTGAAATATCTCAGTCACAATTACTTCTACTTGTACCGTTTTCAATCTGTTTTTCACTTCAGTACTACGAGGTGGATTATACAGAAGATGAAATCTGAAAATGATCAAAGATTATAACGCACATTTCTGAAGTTTTTCTTCGAAAAAGCCAGACAGCAGATTTTACAAACCTTTCTCCAGTACAAGGGTCTGTACTTCGCAAAGTTAGACGCTCCAAGACCGTGTCCTTTGGGACATCAAGGAATAGCACTCTAGAACATTGAGAACAATTTGATAAAGCTATCTGCCATACCCTTAAAACTGGGAATAACATTTTAATGCCTGTTTGGTTCAAGGCCAATGCTAGCCAATCCTTCAGCTTGTCTTCGTGTTTTCGGAAAACTATGCAAGACCCAGCCTTGAGTAACACAATCAAGCTGACTGAGTCTGTTCTGTATCAGCTGTAGAATCATATTATCTGGCACTAAAAATAGAAGACGTTGAACAATCAGATACTATTATCAAAGTTCCTTCTTTCAAAGCTTTCTTACGGTAGATACACTAAAGCAATAGTTGGATCTTTAAGTACAGTGAAGAACTAAAAAGAGCATTTTACCATGCATCTTATCTTAATATTACCTTCTATATTTTGATCCAAGAAAGATTTGATGGTGTCTCCAATTTTAGATTCTACTGTAAGTGACTGTTTTATAAGTACATCACAATCCACTAGAATGAAACACCACACACAAAGAGAAACTATGAGTACTTCTATTCTGAAACGCAAGTTCTTTACAGGCGAGACTGAAATTGAAGTACCACGCACCGTTGATAAGGTTGTATTTACGAGCAATGAGAGAAGCCTGTACGCTTTTTCCACTGCCTGATGCACCCAAAAGGATGACTCTTGGTGTATGAGGTGCCAGTGAGCGATGGTTGCTGCATAAGTAGGAATTTACTAAAAATTGAAAGAAGTCAGCTAAAAGTGCAGCGTAATGAAAACACGCATTTAAGTCTTTACACCTTAATTCGCTTTACCTTGTGAAAACACGTCAGCTTTTGGTTGATCGGCATTAATTTTCTTCATGATCTTTTTATAACAAGTCAAAACACCATCAATGTTTCTTTGAAAGAGAAATTACAACAGAAGAAATTAAGATGATGGATGATTCTTGTATGTAAGATGAAACAACAGAACATCACTTTGATAAGCATGTGATCTTTAATCTTGTGTAATCAGAGGCAGAATTACAGAAGTGGAATTGTGTTTTCTGAAGTTTAAAACTCACCTATGGTATTCTTTTAGTCTTTGAATCATGGCAGGTTCAGCTGAGTTTGTATCAGGAACTAGTCTCATTGCAACTTGCACGTCATCAGCTGGGTCAAATGTTGCATGGTAGATATCTGAAACAATCAAGGAGAAAACATTGTTAAATATTAATTATATGCTCAAACATTGATTGTGGAAGGTAAGTTCCATTAAATACCTCCAGTCATAGGGTCAATACGTTTTCCAATTGCTCTTTCAATCAATACTGTATCAGGAGCATCAAGCAAAACTGAAAAAATACACATTTCATGTTATAATCCAATGAAATAACATCGAGTTGAATTAAGAAACTAAAAATCATCTGTAGAAATCCATCGATGAGTTCTCCATATAAAGAAGCATGCTCTCTGCTTTTGAAAGTGTCAAGTGAAAAATTTGAAACTTACCAAAGTGTCTTGGAATAATCCCAGCAACTTGCAAAGCCAAAGCCTACAATATGAAGAGTGAAGTACAAAACATCAACGGCGAATGCTTGTACATGCAATTTATCACTATGATAAAAAATTTCTCATCTCTTACTTGAGATCTGTTTGACGGAAAACCTTCAATAACCCAACCCTGTAAAGAAATTTAATTGTGCATTAGAGCTTTTGATGAATCCCTCCATATATTCTATATGATATAATCAATGACAATTTACATTTTTGGTGCAGTCGTTCTTTTTTAGCCTTTCGTGAATCATTGATACCCACAAATCTGTTGGAACATCCTAGAAATATCATTGTATAGATTATAGTCTACGGATACCAATATTCATGAATTATGATTACAGTGTGTATAGCTCCTACCTTTTTCAAATCCACACATGCTTTTGCCTAAAAGGATAACTTGAATTAACCAACATTTGGGAACTACTTTGCTAATCCAGTACTCTATGCAGCCAGACAATTCTATGCATGAAAGACAACTCTGACATTCTACCTGTTTTGCTTCAGGAGAATCCAGTTCAAGCAACAAATATTCCAGGTTTATATGAACACAGCCAAGAGTCTTTGCAATGGTCTTTGTCTGAAACAATTTGACATTTATTCATTATTAAATCAAGTTACGCCAGATCAACTTTCCAACAATAAAAACATACCATTGTCCGTTTGCCAGATGCTGGTGGTCCATTAAGAAGTATCTGTGGAACTGATAAAAGAAAAGGAAAATTTGCAACAGGTAAAGATGTAGTGAAAGCTATTAAAAGAGTGACAACTTTCTGCTTTTTGCACCTTTTTCATCATTTTCAAGGATATTAACTAGAAATTGTAACGGATCATTAGGCTGATTGATGACCAGCTGTTTTATGAGATGCTGCAACCAAAATGAAAATATTTAGATACGAAATTTATATAGGCTGTCTTACAGCAGTGAAATAACTGCAGCATAAATAATAGCATTGATATCAAATTAATATATGATTTAAATATGGATAATGAATGAATATGAAAAACGCACATAATACCTCGACTGTTTGAAATATCTCATGTTTTTCAGCGTAGTTTGAAAACTCAGGAGGAATAAGCAAGGGTTTTTTCGTTGCATCCATGAGAAAAGGAGAAATATGTGTTTGCACTGGAATCTTGTAGGAAACAATAATCTGAGCCTACGTTCACGGTTGATAGCGCAGTGTGATAGCGTGGATGGTGTCATAGCAACCCGTGCTAGATCGTTACTATGACAACTTTAAAGTCCAACCAAACAAAACAGTTTCTTGTAAAACAGCGTTGCTGATAACTAGTTTAGATATTTTCGAGTAAAATTTAGACGAGAAAGCTTACAAAAAGTACATATATTTAAAGGTAAGAATGTTTGCAAAACATGAAGCTTTAAATTTAACATGAAATAGGATTCATATCAATAGATTCAATACTGCGAAAAATTCTTTGAAAATTGTAATTTGATACAATTTGAAATCGTTCGATATCCTTCTATACAATATTGGCACTATTGGACACCACAAAAAAGTCTGGTTTTTTGGTAAAATCTCAGTATGTTTTAAAGTTCACTTTGAACTGAAGACTTGTCAAGTATACAAACTAAAGCAGAATTTAATTTTAGCAGTAGGATTAAAAATATTAAAATAGTAAAGCTGAGGATATGTTTCAAAGAATGTTTCTTTGTTTTATGTTCAGATATAAAATTAGAAGATGACAACACTTGGTATACAAAGAGAATCTTTGCTCAATAATCCATTGCTCCAGAAGGTACAAGCAAAAGTCAGATCCACCTTGAAATGCTGATTTGGTTGTAAAAGTTTCATAATAAACTTGGAATATTATTTTCTTCAGAGTGAACTTGGAAAACCACTGAAGCGTTGTTTCTCACTCCCGCCTGATGACTTTACTTATGGGAGACCCAATCTTTATAATGGAATTGGTGCTGCTCAAGGTATTCTTTAAAAACTAGAGAGGTTCTATGTTGTACAACTCATTGGCAGGAGCTTTTTGTTTTGCTATAGCTCTCAGCTCATGGAATGTCGTCAAACCAAGTGTGGCTAAAGCATCAGAAGAACGAGATTTTGTCAGGTTGAATAAAATGGCTGTACAAGCAGGATTAACATCTGCACCTGAGCAATATCAATTTAGAGCCACTCATGATGTCAAAGTTTCATCTGCTTCAAAAGATAGATCATTGAGCAAATTGAAAAAACCACCACCTTCAATGGTCTTTGGAATCCCAACTAGGTATGCTTCAGGCCTATTTCTTATAAAAATCTCTAACCAATTTAAAATGCAAGTCATGGTTAAGACTCTGCCAGTCTCCTGATTTTGATATTTGAATGCGCAAACCAGACATGTTTTCCTGCAGACCATCGACACCAGTGTTTGATCTGCTCGCTCACAAATACCAGGATGAATGGATCGAGGAACGAAGGAAAGCTGAAGAGGCAATGAGAGCTAAACAAGATCAGAAGGTAAAACTGAAAAAAAAATGGTAGTGTGCCTTCTTTTCATATGTTTGTCATCACTTCACGAGTTTTCAACTTGTCATTTCAGAAGCGCGTTACACGAGACATATATGAAACAAGAGCATCTCTGCTACGGAAACATCAACCAGAAGTTAATCCAGGGCCACTGTGGCATATGAAAAAATTTGAGAAGGTAAATATACATCAGCTTTTAGGTAAACAACAAGTTCACTTTATCTTCTGCTAGTATCCATAGAAAGTTTGCCATTCAATAAATTATACTTTACCAGAATAGGAAGTTCATCTAATTCTGCATCATTGCCTTTCAGATTTCCCCAAAGCTTGAGACTTTCCGCACTGGACAAGCCAGAAGTCAAGCATTCAAACACCATGAGTCTGACAGTACCTCAAGAAAAGGTGTTTTTGGTCATGGGCTTTATGAAACTGCAAGAGCCTAATTTGGGACCACTTAGACCATTAATTGAGCAGACATTTTTATGGAATACTTTGATGTAGAATCAACTCAGTATTGAGCATTTTAAATTGTAAATATTGTTGTAATCTGTATGTTATAGTGCAGATCGAAATATATGGTGGAAGTTTAAATCTCTATTGTACTATATTAATTGTTCTGTAAATTTTTAATTTACCTGTCTAGTTTATACTACTAAATGACTTATTGTTTGTCTGATGCATTGTCTAGACATTTTTAACTCAACAATTTCAGAAAGCAAGTAACCTTTCAAGTAGGTATTTTATCATTCGCTTATCTTTTCTCTTTTTGATTCCGGCTTCTCAAAACTTGTTCCAGATGCTTCTCTCTTCTTGGGTGATTTTTGAAACCAATTTGTTATCTTACTTCTTTCTGCCTTTTTCTCCGCAAGAGATCTTAAAATATATTTGGATATAATAAAACTTGAGAGCAAGCACTTCAAGATGGTACAAGTTTCAAAATAACTAAGTCAAGAATAGCAGTACTCTGCTGTGATTGTATTTGCTTGTATCACTGGTACAGAAAAGGTCACCAGTATAGTAGAAATAGAATTGAAACGTACAAGTCAACTTCTTTAATACAATCTGGTTCCTTGTATCTGGAGTTATTCATGGCTTTGGTGACTGGATGCCAATCAAAACAATCATCAGGAGATAGAAGCTTTAATGCCTAAGAGAAAAAGAACATTCAATGGTTTGTATAATGTTAAAATAGCACAGAGTAAAAATGCATGTAGCTATAGAACTATCCAGCCTAAATACGTTTCATTAAGGTACTCAGATGAACCAAGGCAAACCTTTTCATACTCTATCATGTCACTATCAAGCCATTGTCTGAGTGTGTTTTCATCTTTTAAAATTGCCTACAAATATAAAACGATTTTAGTCCATTAATTATTTTCCAAACACCTTAGTAGCTGTCCTTATACTAACAGGAACTCTGTGATGAATGCTTCTGAATGGAGCTTTAGCTTCAAGAGTGATCACAGAATAAGTGTACAATGGTTCTTCCTCCTAGAAGAAAAACAAAATTTCAAATAATTTTATAACCCCTGCACTCATTAAATATGGTAATTTCCTATCAGTTTTATACCGAAGAAGTCTGAAACACATCGTATATTCCTGCCATAGTCAACAACGGCCTTGTTGGTTTCTTTTCATCATCTTTAAAATCACTTAGTTCCATCGACTTTATATTTTCTTTGAAGTAGATGAAATATGGTTGCTTTGGACCACCACCTTTCACTGCTTGCCACTCATAAAAACTGAGGAGTATAATTATACTCTTAATCAGTAATATCTTAGAGTACTTTTTCGAAATCAACACATTATGATGTCTTACCCTTCTGCAAGAACCACACATCTTCGTCCTTTTTCCAAAGCATTTTGAAAAGATTTTTTCTCAGTGATTGACTCAATTCTTGCATTATTCATCTTGTAACCAAAATTGGTTGGATCACCTTTATGCCAAGAAGGAACCAAACCCCATTTCATGGCTTGTAATTCTCTCTCATCGCCTGAAGATTCTTCTATAGGACTTGCGGGATTTGATTTACATGCTAGCAACACAGGTCTGAAATGAATAAAGCATCATTTAGTCCATTACTTCACCAATAGATCACTCTACTTTGTCATCTTACTATGATGTTTCTTGTTCATGGTTCATTTAAACTCTCTTTCCATACTTACGTGTAAGACTGTGGACTAATATTGTACGATGGATAATATTTACTGGAGTCGTTGTTTTTCCATTTTGGTAGTTTCTTCTGTCCATTTCTGTCCTTGTATTGGCATGCTTTTGGCAAAACATTGGGATCTAATGTGCTTCAACGTTCAATGAGAAACAAACTTAATATCAAGTTGCAAGTTAAATATTTGAATAAAACGCTTACCAAGCTGTTCTGCCGCACATTTTGCTCATTCACATGGTACTTAGGTATAACAAAATAAACTTTGAATAATCAAACAATCGAGAATATTTGTACAACTTTCTACAACGTGCTTTTGTTTTACTCGACTTTGTCCCCTCGCGGACCTCGCATTATTGACCTCAACTTATAAAATACGAAACTGGACGGCGATCAACGATTTTAAAAGATTGACGGGACAAGTTTACAAAAGATCAAAATCTTTTTTTAATCTCAAACTGCCTTGATTACAAGCAAGCATACAAACTAGTTTCAATGAAACCGAAATCCGGTTTAACTTTAATTGAACCGGCTTAACTTGAATTGATGTCGTCTAACTTGAATAATCCGCTCTCCATTAATTGCTTGTTCCTCGTCAACGACGGCGGCACCTCAACAGATCAGCAACTGGTTATGCCCAAGCATTTTTAGCCCTGTTCTCCTTGACGAACTTTACTTGCTAGTGTGTGCGTTGCCAGAAACTTGTCAGGGAAGACTTACTGATCTTTACGAGGCTTTGAGAATAAGCTTCGAAGTATAAGTGGGGTTTTATATTCACCAAAATCAATCTAGACAGATCAGCAAAGAATTAGATCAATGGATTGTGTCTGCGTCTAGTTGGAGAATCTTCTTTCAGTGAACAATGACTGTTCAGACGTCAGCACCAATCTGCTATATAATCGAAGTCTACAAACAACGCCTAAAGAAAGAATATATAAATGTACAATGCTGCAAAAAATGATCAGTTTAGAATCGAAAGAGCCATCCCATGTAAATATATTTAGTTTAGATCTCCTCCTGTAGTAAGACTGGAGCAACTGATGCAGCATCACTGCATCATGCCATCAATAAGCGAAGAATCGTTGCACAGCATAACTCAGCCCACCTGGTCCTCCACGTTCAAAGGTCTAGGTTCTTTGGGTGGAGTTAAAACTGGATCTTCTGACGTGAACTCTTCATCAAAGTTGCTCACATCCTCCGCGTGTTTCTATAGGTTTAAAGAAAAAAATATTGCCAACACTGAGAACGGAACACAAAAGATGAAATCAACAGTAAAAATGTCTTCCTTTTTAGTCAACTTGTTGCGGGTAGCCTTAGCCTCAAGTTTCAAATATTTTTGTCTAAATGCTGAGACGGTTCGTCAAAAGACTTACCAAAGTTGGTACAAATGGTGGCTTTACTTTACGTGACAATAATTCTCTCCATCTAACGTTCTAGGATAGGAAACACAATAATTACACCACGTTCAACATCGTGAACAAAGACTGCTGTACAAAGTCTCGCTCACTCTAAAGAATGGATGTTTCTTCACATCTTCAGCATCGTTCTCCCCAGCTCCCAGTCTTCTGTCTGGATTTCGACGCAATAGCTGAAACGCAAAGAAACAAAGCCAAGTTGCACAGTAAAGTAAATCAGAAGTCTTTGTTTTGAAAGTCTGAAAGTGTCTTATTGTATGAGAGCTGCGTCCTATCAAGGTGTGAACTCACCCTTCGCATAATAGTCACAGATTCTGTAGACAAAAACTTCGGATATCGAACTTCATCGTTCACGATTGAATCAAAAACTTCCTCCTCGTCATCTCCGGGGAATGGTGACTAATTGAAATACAACACAATTGCAAGGTGATTCTATAGAGCAATAAAAGTGTTTACTTCCAGCAAGCAATTACTTACCTCTCCAACGAGCATTTCGAAAATCAAGACTCCCAGTCCCCACCAGTCAACCGAACGAGTATAAGAGGTCTCAGTTAGAACCTACATAATAATTAGAATTATCAATTCAAACAATCGTCTATAAGAATAGGTAGTTAGAACAACTGGGAACCTTCAACGAACACACGCAGATATCTTTGATATAAACATATGCAATGCTTGTGAACAGGACAGTAATTACCTCAGGTGCTAAAAATTCAGGGGTGCCACAAAACGTTCCAGTTCTCTCGCCATAGCCCATGCCTTCTTTGCACAGACCAAAATCAGCAATCTTCACATAGCCTTCAGCATCCAGCAACAGATTATCTAGCTTCAGATCTCTGCCGAGAAAAACACACATTATAATCTTTTACAATCTCGTATAGTTGTTTATTAAAAAGCAATACAAACCTGTAGACAATCTCATGATCATGTAAATATTGTAAGCCTAGTACCACGCAAGATGTATAGAATCTACACAGCAAAATGAAGATTGTCAATAAGGAATAAACAGGTTATTGATTAGTACATGAAGTTGATAATAAATACAAATATGTAGTAGTAACTTACACAGCTCTGGGTTCTGAGAAAACTTCATTATGAATATGCATCATAAGATCTCCACCAGAAGCATACTCCATCACAAAGCAAACATGACCCTGAGAATAAAATTATGTTAAGTAGTACGACTCGTATCCATTCAATGCTTAGTACAGAAGGAAACTAGTAGAAGAAAACTCAATTTGAAATCACAGAGATCATACTGTACCTTAGTTTGGAAACATGCAAAAAGATTGACCAAGAAAGGATGCCTCGTTTTATTTGCAGCTAGAAATATTCTTTTCTCAGACTGTAAACTGTAAGAGAAAGATTATAACAGTTGTCAAACAGATTCAAAGGAATAAAAAAGCAGACAACGAAAATTAATGTACCTTTCCACTTCATCTCTTGATATAATATCAGATTTTTTCAAGGCTTTTATCGCGAATAATTCTCGAGTATTCTTATACTCAGCTAAGATAACCTACGAAAGCAACGATACAATCAAACACTATCGATACAAAATTCACAACGTTTAGATAATCCACGAATCTTACTTTTCCAAAATGTCCTCGTCCTAGAACGCTAATACATCTGAAATTCTTCATACTCATTGTAGAAGACACTGGCGATGTCGTTCTTGGTCTAAAGAAAAGATTTTACGGGTATTTCAAACATTTACGCCAGTGCAACTATACATGGGGTATAGGATTCAAAATAATTAGCGTTGGAAGGCAGCAAAAGGGGGTCTAAACTGAGTGAACTAGATTCTATCAGTTTGATGTTTGTTAAATACCTGATTACTTGACCAGGCGCTGCCGGTGAAGAAATAGACCTTTCATAATTATTCTCGTTATTTGTAATGACACTACTAGAGAAGTTAGCAATTAGTAACTACGAGAATCATTAGTACTAAATAAGGATTACTATATTCATTAGTAATCATAAACACACTTGTTCATTAGGAAAGTTCATGATATTCGTGTTACCTTCGTTCTTTAGAAGCTGAAGGAAAATCTTGTGGATTCACATTAGTTATTATCTCGGTGGCAAGAGGACTATCTTGTTTGTTATTACTGCAAGTTATGCATGGTAATATATTAGTGAGTATTAGTTGGTTAGTTATAGTTAATAAAGACATGATGGATGGTCTCTGGTGATTTTAAGTAAAAATAGATCTACCAAAACAATCAAGATTAATTCTACGAGAGGCAAATCTAGAACCTATACCTTTCATAGCGTCGTGGTAGAATTGAAGGTGACTCTGGTGAAGGTCTGTAGTTAGACTGGTGGTCTAAGAAACCAAACGCTGCCAGCGCTTCCTGTCGAAAGACAAATGAACTTTCCATAATTATGTAATGTTATGGCATATATTCATCGCTAATATCACTGAAACAAACTTTCATTTCAAGCATTTAGTTACCAATCAATTACTAACTGGTGAAAGATTTAAAACGGAGAAAAGATCCCACCTGTTCAGCTGTTCTGGGCTTGGTCGGTAATGGTACTGGCTTCTTATGAGGCATTGTTTTCGATCTCTCCTTTAAATCATCAGGTGGTGCGGGTGACTTAGGACGATCATTGAAAAGATCGTCTGTAGATTTCGGATAAGGTGGCGAAGTCATGCCCGTAGGATGAGCGCTGTAATAAATAGAAAGTTTGTGAATCAGATCAGATCTACTGAGCATTATGACAGTGCACAATATCTTGGTTAAATATTTTGTTGTTGTTGTAAAGATTGCTCGAGTGAAGCATGAGAAATGATTCGTAGTATAACCTACTTGGATATCACAGAGTATGTGCCAGTCATTCCAGGACTGAGCGTTGAAGTGCTAGTCTGACAATTCTGAGGCGATGCTCGCTTCAATAATCTTGCCCAAGTCGCAACATTTGTATTCATTTGTCCTGCTCGCAGGAAGTTTTTTCCTGAATATAATTCACACTTGTTCTTTTATGTGACATATATGTATGTTGGATTTGTCATGCAAGTTATACGGTGGTTAGAACACGAGTCTATCTTCGCCACACTAGGATCGAAATTTGATTTTTGGAAGATGTAGTTGTCTTAATAACTGTCTCATAGCGTGCTTTCATTTTTAATGCATGCACCAAACATCAAAGGTATTCTGTAGGTAAATTACCAATATAATACTATTTCAACGATTGCGGCGCAAAATTAGCTTGAGACTATTTCAGAGTTTATGAACGAGGCAAGATGACAAGACTAATGTCATCTCAAACTATAAAAGATGAGGTCTTGTTTTATATTCAGTGAAACAGAAAAAACCCCCAGCTTACCTCGATTGATTTTGAAAATCTTTCTCTGTCTTTGTAGTTTCGGTTTTCTACTGACCATTGGGTTGACGAATGTAACCTAAAACATTTCAGATAAAGCTTTCATTCATTCCCTGAATTGCAAAAGTCTACATTTAAGAGTAGTTCAGTAACAAAGCTGATTTTAAATGCTACAAATCGTAAAGTCCATCTTTGGTTATAAATTTCGAGTAAAAGTATCAAGTAATACGTGAAAAAGAACTGCGTGACAGTCTTAAAGATGAAAGACGGAATGGCAGTGCCAGTATGGCACACATGCAGTCACGGTGAAGCTGAGGAGAAACGTTCGTTAAACTAAATATATACATCAGACCTGTTGCAAGCAATGGAAAGGAAAGAGAAACATGGCAACCCTAGCATTCTTTTACACGCCTAGCAAGATAATCTAAGACTTCATGGATATAGCAGCAATAGAACAACAGCAATGAGAGAATCACTTTTGCAATGAATTATATATAAGATCACATACACCTGCTGGTCACTGACAAGTACATTTGTTGTCGTTTAGTAAGGATTATTTTCAAACAGACCAAACAGTGCATACGAGTAAGTCCCAAAACAACAATCATTACCACTTCAACAACAAGAACAAACGCTATAATTTACCATGGCATCCAAAAGGGACCATCTTAGTTTCTTCATAGGTAACAACGCGAGTCTCTTCAGATTTGATCTCGTACTTCCCAGCGATAGATTCTTTACTTTTGGTACAACATTTTTAGATTTTGGCAACAAACAGCTTAGTAAACGTGGCTTGTAAACCTGTGGTGAGACTCTGCCATCAGATAGGTCTATGTCTAGATTCATAGTGCCAACATGACCTAGATTCACAATAAACAACACCCTAGTATCCTGATCATGTTCTTTTGAGAAATGAAGTTTTTGTTCACGTTTTACGTAAGCGACATTTCTTCTCAGAAATCTCCTTGACTTGACGTGTTTAATTTTTACAACTACGGAGGAAGTATCTTGAAGTTTTACGCCATTTCTTTCATTTAGTGTTCCAATTTTCTTCTTTTGTTCAGTATTCTTCAAATTCTTCTCTCGTAATTGTTTTGAGTAACTTTCACGTCGTTTAAACGCAAGCTTTCTGCTCGATTCCGTACTTTGTGAAGTAAGATCTCTACTTAGTCCTTGTACTAATGGCACCTTGGTTCCTTCGGGTTTACCGAAGTGTTGAGTCTTGTCCGAATTCGTGTTGTTTTCATTGTCAGATCTTTTAGTGATCCTATTCTTTCTTCGCAAGGCTACACTTCCCCGTGAACTCTCCAGAGCGACTTCACTGGAATGCTTCTTCTTACTTGACGTATCTTCATAGTTAATTACAGTCCCGTTTTTATCTCTTAAATTATTCGTCACTGTAGTTTTATCATTTATCAACATTTTAGGACAATTTCCTTTGTTTCTGCTAGGAGAACTATTCTCCGTCGCTTTCTTTTTGCTGTTCCTTTTCGAAGAAGTCTTACAAACAGGTATGTCTATTCCGGAGGAGACCTTATCAGTACAATTCTCCATGTTTCTGCTCGAAGAAGGATTCAAATTTTTGTTCTTGTTGACTCTTTTAGGAGAATTCTCACACTTTGACTTGGCTGTAATTACTGAAGAAACCCTATCAGCGCTATGCCTTTCTTTTCTGCTCGGAGAAACGCCAGAGAAATTCACATATTTGTGTGTTTTAGGCGGACTAGTACTTTGCGAGTTTTTGTCACTCCTGTTTTGCTCTTTTCTGGTAGAAGAAGAATGATCTCCATCAATTTCTTTCCCATTCATTTTCTTAGGATTACAATATGAAATGATGTCAAAACTATTAGGACTTTTTCTGGCGCTACTTCTAAACAACTTTTTCCCTTCAGCTCTTCTCATTTTATTGGTCCTCTCAACTGAATCTATTTTCGAACCTGAATCAAAGTCTTTCATGCTTTTCAAAGGTAAGTTTTCTTCGACTTTTTTGGTCAAAGGCAGACCATTTGAGCACTTGTCATCTAGTATATCAGTCACAACTATGTCTTTACATTTCTTAGTACCCTGCGATTTGAGATAGACTGAATCATAGTGAACAGGTAGCATACTAATATCAACGCTACGACATTTGACTCGCGATTTCTTAGAATCCTCAGACGTTCTCAATAAAGAGCCACTAATATCTCGTAATCTATTTAAACGATCTTTTCCAGTTACTATACCGCAGTCAGTGCTCCTGCACCTCACTCGGGGTTTGGAACGAACTTTTCTTATCTCATTTCCATTAAAACTTGCTGACTCATGAACTCCAGATTCCTTAGTGGTTCCTTCTGCTCTGTCTATGCAAGACCAATTCTTAGTTTCAAACTCTTTGTTTTTTCCACTAGCATCATCAAGGCTCCAAAAACTGCACGAACTATACAAATATATATCTGACGGAGAATATTTCCCCATTCGAAACGGAGGCTTAGCAATGCCTCGCTTCTCTTTGGATAATTCTTTGGGTAACAACACTTCTTTCTCTAATGCTCGAGATTGTTTATTCGGATAACTCTTCACACCATTCCCTACAGAGGAAACTCTTCCATTTGACTTTTTAGATTCTTTACCAGAAATAACTTGAGAATTATTTGAAGCGTAGAAAGTCTGAGCACTTGTATTTTCCTTACGACGATTCAAAAATTTACTGCCGTTTATTCCACTTTTAGAAACACATCCTTTGGACTTTAATCCAGTCTCGTCACCTTGGCTATATATATGAGATTTAAGTTGGGAAGTGTCCGAAGATTTCACGATTTTTTTCGCACGTTTTTCCATTCTAGTACAGCAATGAATGTTGAATAATTCTTTGCTAAATTTGTCCTCAACATGACCTTGGTGACAGGAAAGAACAACACTCACAAATTGCAAACAAATAAGCGCAAAACATTACGAAACAGCTGATTGGACAGCTTCGTACTTCGTATAACGATACTCTATAGATTCCAATGTCACAATACTCCATTACGCTCCATTACAATACATCTACATTACATCCAAACAATACATTCTCGCCTGTAAATCCTTGTAGGACTGTACCACAACACACAACTTCAACATTAAGAACAAAATTTGTTGATTCTATGACAGACTTGCACAGAGCTACTAAACAAGAACTCAAAGAGCTTCCTTAAATAATTAATGTCAAATGTCTCATCCTTTGATCTCAACAATTATACCACCTGTATACAACTTACTTTTCAAAAACATTATGACAAAAAATAAGCGAATTGAAATCAGCGCAGAAAAAAACTTTGAGGTTGTGTCATGTTGATGAAAGATTTGAAAGTTTTAATAATAAATTAACATGTATAGCTAGCCAGAAAATTTCATTGCGAATTCGAAAGTGACAGGTGTAAATGTATTGTTATATGTATTATAACATATTAGCCAGGCTTGTATGGATAACTTCCTTACATACACTCAATAGTGTACCTTGAACTACAGAGGTTTTCTATAGTAACACTGGAGCAAAACATTGATGATAATAAAGAGTTTTAAAGACTGTGTCATGTAACATTTCATTTAATAACTTTGGTTTTAAACACTGACAAAATACATCAGACAGTTGTTAGTTCCGTCAGCTCGAACGAAAACGCTATTGTTTCAAGGTTTGTAATGTTAATCTGTTGATATTATCTTAAAGAAGTGCACGGAATATTTGCATTACAAACGAAAGAAACTATGATGCAACTTGAATGTCTTAGAAAGACAATTACATTATCATCACAACTGTATTTTCTCCGGACAAAGTGCTTTCTCACTCGGAAACGTCGAGACTGTAAGGACCGTTTACACGGGCCTTTTTTGCCGCGATTTTTCTCCTCTTAGCGTATGTGATCGAGTCGGTTTACTGGCGAGTGCATAAGTAGAATTGTTGGACCAAGTATATTCGCCAGTGTTATCCACTCTTTCACATTGTTCAAAACGAGAAAAATAGAATCGAAAATCGCCCGTGTAAACGGGCCTTTAGATATACGCGCAATTATTCGACTATCCTTTGGTTAAAACCTGTATAAAGAACTCCTGAGGGCTTTGAATCCTTATAACTATAACTATATCCATTATCCACGCTTTAACTGTAGTACATTGTAGAATACGAAGTACTTACAGTTCCAAAGATTTCTCCCTGCGGTTCCAACGGTACAGAGATACTGTGCGTTTTGTTATCCAGAAATTCCTCGAGTCTCAGAAATAGAACACCACACATAGCTCTGTAGTCGCGCCAATATACTGCGATCTCTAGTTCTCGAGACTACAAGAAAATACAGAGAATTAGCAAAAGTTTTTTCATAGTATTGCATATAGCACGACCTTGTCCATTGCTTGAACATTTGAAAATATCTTACCCTCTCCAACTCTATTCTGAATTCTTGTTCCCAAGCATCTTTGCCTGCTGGTTTCCATGCTGTCTGGTTCATGTAAAGACTATCTACTTTCAGCACTGCACAGATCTCATCTGAAAAGTATGAATTCCTGTATTCAGATGGTTTGTTTTATAAAAGATATTTCCAAATTCAGTTCTTGCAATAAGAATAACATCGTACTTGACTGGCTTTCCACTGTCAATGGTCCAGCTTTCTTGCTCATTCTGAACTTATTGTCAGGACTGAAAATTGAATAAGCAGAGCTTCTCCTTGGATCTCTATTCGGTACAAAATCTAGTAAATTATCTGCACCTTGTAAAAGCACCTAAAAACAAAAGATTAATCAGAGAAAACATGACAGATACCAAATAGGTTAGTAGCTAGATTTCACAAAGCACCGATAAGTTTGGTTAGGAAAAACACATCTTCATTTGACCGATATTGGCTACCCTGCAAAGTCTAATGAAACATAGCCAATTATTTAACGAAAAGAATGTCTAATTTACTACAATCATACCAGTATTCGTTTGAGGTATACACCATGTATTTTTATTATTGTATTGTTTGGCATGTATTTTACAACAATAATAAAAATACCTGGTGTATACCTCAAACGAATACTGATATTGTTGTTTCGCCATGCAAAACTACAAGAATCTTATTACTACAATCACTCCAACAACTTACAATTAATTTTCCAGTAAGGGCAGCAGGTTTGGGCAAAGATAAATGAGTATTATCACCACTAGAAGTTCCTGTAGAGTTCTTTGAACCATAATTTTCCTGATAGATGCCAACAGCAGCTTGCTTGGGAGATATTGTACCCATACATTTCTCAAGCGAGCATTGCAGTAAATCTAATTTCTGTCTTGATTCATAGATTTTCTTTTCAGTCTAAAATTACACATGAATTTTTAGTGAAGAGTTCAGAACTGGAAGGGCAATCTATCAGTTTCGGTTTTCTCTTGTAGTAATACTGGATCAATAAGTGATGACTCTCCTTGGATCTGTAAAACTATTTTAGAAGTGACAAAACCATTCACTATAAATATAGGTAGTTTAGAAATTAAGAATCATTCTCTGACCTCTTGCAATTGTTTTTTATCTTGTTTATCTTGCAAAAGTTTTTTCATATTGTTCAAGCCTTCGGTAACACGTGATTCAATCTCAATATGATGACGTATTTCCTCAATTCTCTGCTCAAGCCTTGACAGTTTTGGTTGCACAGGTTTACTCAAATGATTCTCCTCACATTCCATCGCATTATGCTGCTGTTGCTCGCGGAGAATTGCCATTTTTAAAAAACTTATCTTCACTTTGGAATCATCCAGCATTTGCTGTGCCTCTGCCAGCATTTTTTTGTCTTTCGAAGAGCTGTACATTTGAATCATATTCTCGGCACCCTGACGAACTTTCAGTTCAATTGCCATTTGTTTGTGAAGCGTGGTTAAGTGCTTGCTTACTTGGTCGTGATCATGGTGAACTTTCTCGGGTGAAAACGCATCCTCTTGTTCTAAGGGTATCAAATGGGATAATGAAGTAAATTGTTGTGGGATAAAATAGATACACAACTGGATAAATCAATGATAAATCTAGGTAAACTGAGAGTAGATTAAAAGTTAAATATACAAAATGATAAATGAATCCATTAAAAAGCAAATTTCAAGAGAGCACTACCATTGAACAGCTGAAATGCCAATTTAGACAATACTAGTTCATGTGTTATACCCAATTAAAATGCAAGACTAGTGGCTACATCCCAAACTTTACTTTAAAAGAAATTAATTTCACAATTAATTGGCTAGCTTATTTTAATTATGCAGGAAACTAAACAGACACAGCAGGAAGCTGTAGCATAATTCAGTTTATTGTCAGACTTGGCAGGAGTCTGCTTGCATATTTAACATAAAAACCAACAACACAAACTTGTCTTAAAACTTTTGACACTGTTCCACTTGAACCCACACAAACTGAAAGTCCATTCCAACTGGTGGTAAACAAGAGATTAAACACCAAATTAGTTTTAGGTATTAATCTGAGATGACAAACAAATTTTTTTACTAGACAACCAAAATTCCACACACATGCTGTTCTTGTCTAGTGAGGTTTGACAATAAATTGTACTA
>JAOBYK010405458.1:0-15465 GCA_025434845.1 Phenganax subtilis
TTTTCATTCTTTTTGCACGAAAACAACTGTTATAAGTCTCTGCAGGGTACTGCTAGTTGTGTAGTCATTCTTTTGCGTTTGACAGACAGGAAATCGTAGTATTTTTAAATTCTACTCTGAAGTGATGAAACTGAACAGGAGTCAATTCCATAGTAGTGCCCATTGTAGTGTCCATTGTAGCGTTGATTGCAGTGTTGAATGTCGTGCTAAGTTCACAGTGGTTACTTCTACTGGCCGCACATTGAACTCGACTTGTTCCCAGGGTAGACCTTATATATACGATGATAAAAACAGACCATATTTACGAAAACAGACCTTATGTAATGGAATATAGACCTTATATATTGGAAACCTTACAAAAGCAGTAAAATCAGACCATAAATAGTGAGAATGACCATGTATAACGAAAACGGACTTTACATATTGCAATCAGGCTTTATATGAAGATCATCAAAGTGTAATCATGTAAATAAACGGACATTGTATGATAAAATTAGACCATAAACAATATTTTAGACTTTTGTCGACTATGGTGCCTCATAGAACTGGTTATCTCTAGTAACTTCCACAAACAGCTAGCTGCCTTTTTGCAAATCAGTTCAGTTTTGATAAATTCATCTGTAGGTGGATAGTACCTACTTATTAACCGAGAGTGAAGTTTTAACAGTAAAGCATTAAACCAAGTTCTTGGCGTCTTGGACCGAGCGATAGAGATTTCAATAGTCTCTACAGCTTGGTCGAGGTTTAATATTTTACTGCAAAGACAGAACGATGAGGTTAATAAGTAGTTTAATATATGGCACGAACGAAATTAGGTTTTATCGTGTGGTTGTTTTTTTCTGCAGGACATTAAGAATTCCACAATACCCCGCGGTGCATTACGTGATTTTCGGACCGCTAATTACTTGAATCATATCGCGTAGCACTACCTAAACCAGTGCTTGCTATGTAAGGGTGGATTTCCATTTAATGCAAATGTCGTGCAGTCGACATTTTGCGATCGCTTTCTTTTGAATTATAAGCTGTCAAGTGGAAAGCATCTCAATAGATGTGGTTCAAAGGACACATTTCAAAAGTAAGCGATCGCAAAATGTCGATCGCCCGACATTTTGCCCTGATTGGAACTCCACCTTTATACTGTAAACATAGGCGAAAGTACCCTCTTTTTGTCGAGGGAGTTCGGATAAAATTGCCCGGTCAAAGCTATAATACCCTATGGAGTTAATAGGGGTGCAAATGCACTTGAATGCAAGTTATTGAATCATATGCAAAGGAAAAGGCTTAAATCACAATTTTGTTGCCCTGCATGATTCTTGAATTGCCCTGCTAATTGATGCTTTCTCAATATTGGGAGGAAGGTGTCACCCCCCCCGATACCCCCCCCCCCCTTAAATTTTGTCCTTGACTGTAAATTCAAAAAGTCTGGAAATGCAATAAGTTATCGCGTTAGTTTCAACGGATGTACAATCACGTTTCTAAGCAGATTTTCAACGTTCATAGGAGCGGCTCGATGTTTATGTTCAAAATTTAAACGTTGAAAAAAGCCCGAAATATGGAAAGTCAAGCATTTTTCAAGAAAGGATTATTGCTAGTAATAGTTCACCTCAACCTTATTTTTTTTATAAACTTCAACTTCATTTAAAGGCGATATTTAAATGCAGTTTTATTTTTTGTATATATTTTCTCGTAATTTTAAGATATATTTACCAAATATTGCCGAAAAAAATCTTTGAGCAAACAGGTTACTAAATGCTTGCTCGGTACCACAGAATATGATACATTTCAAAGGAGAGAATTTCAGCTGGAAACATAACCAATCGACTAACACCCAGCTTCAATGTTTTTGTTCAATTTGTGTGTTTTTCACATTCAATAAGAAACAAAATCTGATAAAAACACTCAACTTTAATCATGAATTTGCGATTTCAAGAAAAAAACGATTTGTGCACTTCTTGTACACACAAAGTTAAATAGAAGCTATACTGTGTTCCTTATTAGCTGTAATATACATTGATTTATTTCATTTCACTTGAAGCTTATAATTATTAATACCAATGTTACGTTTGAATCAATATACTTATTATACATCACAGTCACATACCTCATTCTCAGGGATTATTCGTATATAAAGTCGACTTTGTCCTCGTTCGCTACTGTAAACATTTTCTGGAGTATAACATCTGTAGCAATATACACCAGCATTAAGTTCCTCCAACTCATTGTTTTTGTTCGCTTTCATGAACACAAAACAAACATTTTCTAGTTTGGGGTAGACTTCAATCAATTTCTGTTTGAACTGCTCATTTGTTAGTCCAAACGAAAATTCCACTTTGCCCTTATCATCACCTACACAATGATCTGTCAAAAATAAAGATAAGTTCAATACAAAACTTCACAATGTCAATACACATTAATTAAGCAGGATTTTTCTTAGTCACCAATTCATAAACTCAGGGTACACCATGCATAAATGAGTGGGATCACTGGGACGCATTGGATATCTTAAGGGATCACAATACTATATGAACACAGCCGTACCCATACTCTTGTTACCCTTTTCTATTTTGAGATCGTGTCTCACTGCCCCCTCCACGCACGAGGCCAGACCCCAATGAAAAATACACTAGTGATGTGTTTATCTCGGATAAACAAGACTATAAATAAATAAGTCAATAAACTCTGCTGGGATAAATTCAAACATGACTTTCTGGATAGTTTAAGTGTTCTACATCATCCCTACTTGGGTATCAGTGGTACAAAAAAACATTTTGTCTCAAGGTTTTCGCCAAAGCTGTTTTTCATCTTTAGCAGTTAAAAATCTCACTAGACGTCCTGAAAGTTTGGTACATGAATTTTGAATCTTTCTACAAGGTATTTAGCTCTTTACCGGCTCTAAAACCCGAGTTAAAGGTCAAAAACAACGTTCAAAAATGGGTCAAACTTGCGTGAACTAGCCTTCATGGCAGCCTTGAATTTGGCCTCAAACATGGCGGGCGGTAAAGCCATCGTTCCAGCCTTCCAGGTCTCTTAGAGTTCATAGGTAATAGCTGAGTTTCTCGTCAATTGAACACTCATTTCACTTTTTTATGGTACATCAACGTCACAGATTAATGAATATAGCCACTTTGAAGTAAATAGCGTTGTAATTAAAAAATAAATATCTAAGACGGTTTTAGATCTCATGGTGCCTTTTTTTGAATTCAATAAGATCCTACCAAACCTTGCAGAACCTTGTCACAATAGATTCTATCAAAGACTTATAGGTACTATCAAAATCACAATCCCATCAAAATCCTGGAAATTTTGTAAAACTTCCACGAGATCGTATCAATAGCTATCCTACAAGACTCCATCAAACTCCAATAAGCTCCCATCAAGATCCTATCAAAGTCCTATAAGATCCAATCAAAATCCTATTAGATCCTATCACAATCAGCCTTTCTCATGTTATTCATCGAGGCCTTAAGATCCACCGTGATTGGGTGGAAAAATCATCGTTTTTGACCGTTATTTACTATCACAAAAAAGATAAAACTGTATGCTTGTCAACAGTTGTTCGACTTTTGCTATCTTCATAGTTGTTAAAAATTTGGATTAAATTCTAAAAGTTTTCCAACTTATATACGCGCAGGCGATATGCATTATTCATGCACCATTACCTCGGCGATATTTCAAAATCAGGTACTGGAATTTTACACAAAGTTAGCAACGATCTTACATTTGCTGAAAAACAAAGTTGTTCAATTTTCTTTTCCAAAAAAACCGCTCATATAAGATCTTATCAAAATACTACAAGACCCTATAAAAATCCAATAATTATCCTACAAGATGCTATCGGATTCAACAAGATCGTATCAAACTCCAACGCGATCTGATCAAAATCCATAAGATCCTATAAAAAGCTATAAGATCTTATCAAAAATAGGCACTGAGACAGTGCGTAAGGATTTGCGATTTAAGACAGAAACTATGAGAAATCACGCTTTTGTAAAATAATAAAGCGTAAAACGAACGAAAAGACAAAGAGAAACCAAACCTCTGTTTCCACAATTAGTACTTAAACTTCTTGGATATATCACAAAATCGAAAGTAATCGCGAACAGTTTTATTTCACGAGTGTTAGTTGAATACAAAAGCTAAAATGTTTAGCTGTAAGCGTATTTATCGTATATAAGCGCATTTCCTGCTCGACAGATCGCGAAATATCAATGGCGTATATTAATTTCCGGACGCTTACGAAAATGTTACTCTTCGGAACTAATCGCCATTCTATAATTACGCACACACGCACGCACGCACGCATACACGTACTTACAGACTCGATGACATAAAGAATTTTGCTTCGCAAATCCTTAAAAACCTGAAAATCATCCTATCAAAATCCTGTAAGATCTCACCACAATTCATACGATCCTGTCACAATCCAATAAAATCTTATCGATATTTAAACGATCCTATCAAAATCCTATGAGATCCTATAATCAAAATCATACAAGTAAACCTTTCATAATTTTACTGAAACGCATCAAAATCGCATAGATCCTTTCAAAATCCTGTAAAATGTTGTCTTTTCCTTTTACTGCAGTTTTGATTTACTTCCATGAGTTTAGGATTGACTGAGCCAAGAATCGTCGCACTCATATGATAGTGTACAATCTTTTTCAAAATTGTTGGAACAGACACTAATATTATCAAAAAAAATCACAGACCCTCCCCCCGCTTCCCTCTTTTCAATGTTGTGGTAGAAAATACGTCTCTACTATGCGTGGGCCTTTCCTTATCAAATGTAAACAAGATTGAACGGGGGGAGGGGGGAAAAGTCAAGAGAAAATAAAGTTTCTT
Organism: Phenganax subtilis; assembly: GCA_025434845.1. Lineage (NCBI taxonomy): Eukaryota > Metazoa > Cnidaria > Anthozoa > Malacalcyonacea > Clavulariidae > Phenganax > Phenganax subtilis. The sequence goes on from JAOBYK010405458.1 coordinate 4,843, forward strand.
AGCTAAGTGGTCTAATTTAACCGACTTTTCTCGGGTGTCCCAAAAAGTTTTGAAAATGATTGTAAATTCTATTGTACCTGCATGAGGTGGCCCATATCCCTTCTGCATCAAGTGTTTTGTCTCTTCTCTAGAACACGTCCCTCTCGTAACTTTTGAAACATCTTTTTCAGGATCTAGGAGAAACAACCTCACACCAAGTTTTGTAGGCTGCCGTCCTCGTTTCCTCGTACTTGATTGCCCAATATAACTTGCCATTACCTTACTTTAACACACTAGGTGGCAAGAATTTCATTCTGACAAGCAAAAAGAATTATTGGCATTAAAATGAGAAAACGTGTAAAAAGTGCAAACTGGGGTATACTCACTATTCAGTGGATTACAGTCGCTTTCAGCTCACTTTTCACTGAAATAGTTGAAACTTCGTTCCGAAATTCGGAAGTTCGTTTCCAAGTTTAAATGTTCATAACGAATTGTAGAAAAAAGTTTGAAAACAAAACCTCTGATTGGTTGCTTACAAAAGGCAGCCAATTAAATGCTCAGAATCCACATCTATTTCTCAATTTCATAACGAACATTTGAACTTGGAAACATAGTTGCGAAGTTCGCAACGAAGCTCAGAATATTTCAGAGAAAACTGAGCTGAAATTGACTTTAATGGCACATTTTTCATGATGTACCGAAGCACAATATAGCAGCAGATCTGGGACTTAAGAACAGTAAAAAGAACAGGAGCAACGATAACAATACTTTCTTAAGACAAGCATTGGAACTTATTAAAAGTATCGTTCAGTAGGGTAGCCAGACCTAGAAAGGTGGTGGGGGACGGCCGGACGAGACAAAGTGATCACGTCATGAGTATAACTAATAAACGTAAAAAACTAGCAAGTTCAATGCCGATCAGCAATACTTTATGTTAAATCCATTATAAGCATTGATTGCAAGTGTGGTTATTCCAGGTTATTTTCCTCAGCGGACGTGAATGTTTTAAAGACCATTCATGTTTAGCGTACCCCCTCCTTTTTTTTAAACTGATTTGGGAAAATTTCAAGACTGATATTTTGGAAAACTGAGGGGGGCGTGTCTCACCCAGTCCCCTCCCTGGGAACCCCATTGCTTTAGTCCATGGTGTAACATATCTCTAAACTCAGGTTATACGATGGCGTACAAAAGGAGCACCACAATGCCAATGAAACAACATCACAATGACAAAAATTTGAACGCCGCGGTGTTTATTAAATTTTTGACGTTTCAGGTGCAGTGTTTATTTGAAGGCGGTGTCTATTCGAGGGCGGTGTTTATGGCAAATTTGCATGGTAACAAGAACTGCCAATTTATAATTTAACTAACAGCTGAACAACAGGGCAATACTGTTTTTTTTTTTAAAGATAAGTACTTCAACTGCTTAGGTATGACTGCCTCGATTTTACGCCGCATCGATGAAAAAAAGTGCGAATTTTAGTAATGTTTCTGTTTCTCCTTGTGGCGTTTATTCCAAGGAGGCGTTTATTCCAATCATTACGGCATGTATATTAAATGGTGGATCGCTGCCAAATACCAATGTGTAGCAGATACAATGCTCGTTAAGTGGAGAAAGGGGAAGCCTCTAATTTGCAACGTAAAACAAACGGCAACAATGAGAGGTACTCAGTTAATATCTAATTGAAACTCTCGTTTGTACTACAGGTGTATGTACCACAGAATATCATGGTACCACAGAATACCAGTGCTTTTACTTTTTCCTATAAAATTTGGAGGAAATATGCCATACACTTTATTTTGGTGATATGTATTCGTTTTAGTCTAAATAAACATATGAATGCAAAAACTTGATATTTTCAGATAAGTACTTAAAATAATCCGGTTTAAAAAAAAATAAAATTCGGTGCTTTTAATGTTCTTTTTTTCTCTTAATGCCCGTAAAATCTGTAACATTGAAAATAAGTTTCCAAACAAGCACATTTTATAATGATCACTATGTCATGAATTAACTTTTAACAGCCTGATTAGTACTACTGTATTTCTCTTTGAAAATTTGAGTTTCTACTTGTAAAAGTAAATAATAAATTGTCTGGTACTCTGTGGTACATTTATGTATTTATATATTTATTTTCAATGCCCAGGTGAAAGGGAAAAATTCGTCAATACATTTTAATCAATGGTATTTACTAGATTTATACAGTGAATACCACTGTTATGTTGCCAACGTTAGACTTACATACACTTCTGGTATTCTGGAGTGCTTTTAGTATTTACTTTTCACCGAAGGTAGCAATAGTTTTTTTATATCCAACATTAAGTATATCCAACATAACATGACATAACAAATTCTGGTACAATTTGATAAGCCGTTCCATACTTATTGCATGTTTTTTGCACCGGTATTCTGTGGTTCATTAGGATTTTTTCCATAAAATGAATTAAAAAAAAAAACAAAGACTTGGACGATAAATAATACTAAACCGCCTGGGAAGAAAAAATACAATGAAAAACTATACTAAAAAATATCAACTAGCGATATTTTAGATATGTTTGAAAAGATATGTGACATGTAAATTTGTGTGTTACTCAGTGGTACATACACCAGTAAAATTGGTTTAGCGAAATCGTTTAACGTTGTTAGGAGAACTTTCACGCAGTTCAATTTCTAAACAACCAAACGTATATAAAAGTAGTTGGATTATTTTGTCTCAAATTCCACTTCATAATTTTACTGACATGGTGGCATTTAAACTCAGTAAAAAGTGGTTGGACTATTATTGTCCATCATGTCCTTTTATACATGCCTAATAGTAAGAAAAGCAGTTCATCAGTGTACAATCACGACTGCAGTTCAAAGCAAAAAGGAAATCATGGCCATATTATCGTGGGCAATTGACGCGAATACAAGTGAGCAAATACTATGTGAATAAAAACGGGGCCGTAATACTATTACGAATACCAAATACTCTACCCACTACTCCTATTTAGATGTTTCAACGTTTTGCAATTCACGGCGCAATTTCACAGTAGATCGTCTTGGAATGACTTGGTGTAGTGTAGTTTCCGTTCAGTCTTTGTTATTTAAATGGCTCGAATACTATTTTCAAGCGATCTATTACAACTCACCTTTTTTCGACAGTTGTTATATTTCTATACATATCGACTGAACAACAGAAATTGAGACTGGAAATCGGGTCATCGTTGCGTACACATTGTTACAGCACTTTTCGTGGTTTGTCGCTGAACTTCAAGTCTTCAACACTCGCACTCAGCTCACTAAGTTCTTTTTATTTGTAATTTGTTTGTGCAGTGGTATGACGTATAAAGTATGAATTAGGTAATGCGAATATCGTCATAACCAATGAGAGGTAAACTATTTCTAGTGCTCCTCTTTCGGTTTCCTTTTTTGGTTGCAATTTACCTGATTCCAGCGAGGTACTTGGAACTGGAAGTGCGGAACTTTTGATGGGCTCTGGACTATTATTGCAAACTTGTTCAAGTTATTTGTAAATGAGTTTCTCAAATTTGCAAATGGAATGAGGCAAATTGCAATCAAATTAGGAACCCAAAACAGGAGCGCTTGACGTAGTTTATACTTGTAAAAAGCAGGAAGTTTACTGCACAAGGAACAAGCCAATCGTAGAGAAGTATAAATGAGCAATAGATGGCAGTTCTGAGGCGGACTTGGTAATTTTTCTGCAATATTGGAAGATTTTGGTAATAAAAAATCTGGTATTTACTCTGCTACGTTTTAAAATTCTGTTACAAGGGTTGCTTTGTTCACATAGCCAATTGAAATTAGATCTGATTGATGTTGTCAGAAAATGTGGAACAAATCATGTACAGACCAGAGAGAAAGATATTTCAGAGCCCTTTCACGCACAGAATCTCAGTATTGTGTAGATAGAGTAAGTTATACAATGGTTTGGGCTTACCCAAACTCGTCCACTACATTTTGTTTTATTGAGAGGAAATCATCAGGTCGGAAAAGACACATTTCGAGAAGTGCACTACTTAACTAGTATCGGCAGAAATGTTTATACAAAGTATCCACGTTTTTGGGCCGTGACATTTTCTACGTGAAAAACAGTAGTTGCAAGACAAAACTAGCTCAGACTCTTTATTGAGTAAATTTGCCTTCTCTTTCTTTTAGAGTCCAAAGCATTCCGAAACTTCAGTGCCATTTTGGTACCTCTTTTGGTTGAAAGATTTTATTTGATTCCTGTATCGCTCTTTGAATGGCCTTGAGGTCATGCCTGTGTGGTTCTCATGGCTTCCCATTATCTATTAGGCATGTGTTCTTAATTCTACAGTTGCAATTGTCTGCGGCTGTGTTCTGGGACTGGTTTTTCCTAATGACGCCTTTTTTCTCAAGCTAGACTTGTTCGTGCAAAACACAAGCAAGCACACTCGTTGAGAAAAGCTTGCTAAGATAGTTTCAATCGATTATTGATTCTGTAATCTTCGCTTTTTCTTTTTACTTAGTCGCTAGAAGGGTTTTTTTTATCTAAATAAATGTTTCGGAACAAATTCCTGTAGAACAATTGCGTGTTTTCCATCACTAGTAAACTTTGTGCAAAGCTTTCTGGCGACCATGGGAAATCTTAATGCAACAACGACTGTTCAAACCATTAAACATGACATCTACGACATTTTGGGACACACATGCGCCTGAATCAACGAAGTTTTTCAAAGCTAATGGATAGAGCAGTCGTGCGATTTTGTCAACATGCGTTTGATTTCAGACCAAAATTACACGATACGACGTGCAATCACTGCTGCTTTATAATTTGAAATCATACTCAGTAAATCAAAACTTTAATTTGTGTTTCAAACATATATTTTTAAAAAGAATAGTAAGGAGACCAAATACAAATTATTTTGAAATCATGCTGTAGTCAATAAACCAAGATTTCAAGTTTGTCTCAAATATGTATATTTTAACAGAACTAATAACAAAACAGGGAACACTAATAAAAAAATTTTTTCGGATTGCATAATATTTGATTTATAATACACGCGAGACTGAGCAATATTTCGTTTAAAATCCAGATTTTGTTGTTAAAAAAACTCAAATTTTGTGTTCATGTTGATTTCATTTGATTGGCTAATTGAGTGCTATACCTTAATCTGATTGGCTTTTACACAGAGTGATTTCAACTCTCGCATCAGCAAAATTAGAATCGCCTTGCATGAGCGCCAAATCACTTTGCTACGAACCAATCAGAGCGCTATAAACACGATTGATTTCAAAATGAATACAGCATATTTAGAAACAGGAAAATAGAGGGACTGAAAAAAATCGTTATTTCGATTTCAGTCTTATCACCAGATCGAGACATATTCTTCGGGAAGGGACCGAGCAAAAAACCTGGATAAAAAAAAAACCTATACAGCGGTAAGCCTACTCATAGAATATTCCTAAATTTCGAATCATTTCCGTCTGTTTGACCGCGAATGATTGACGAAGTTAACAATTGTGAGTCTCAAGCAAGCCCGAATACACTTTCCTTGATTCCAAATATCACCCCAGTCCCAACCAGCAACCAACTAGAACGTGGAAATAGCCAAGGTAGAAGAACACTAGAGCCAAACAATAGAATAAACTCGCCATGCAATTGTCAAAACTGACTTAACAGCGCGAAAATCTTTGTCACCTCAAGTCTTGTTCTAAAATACACGGCATTATTATGAAGCACAAATAATCATTCTTAACAGCTAGTATATTTACAAAGGATGTTGTTGAACAAAAGCACAGACAGCAACAATACCTTTAATAACTCTGTCACAAACTGCTGACTATTCTGCATACTGCACTAATAAAAATTCGTTTACTAAACAAGTTGCCCGTTTTTTTTTCATATTCCAAATAATTGTATTGCCGTTGCATAATACTCTATGCGAATCATAGTAGCCCATAGTAATTAAGCTATTTTTTGTATTTTTGTACAGAATTGAAACTGTGATTATACAAAAACTGAGGATGAGTGAGACATTATACTGTAGACATATATATATATAATTTTTGCAGAAGAGTATATGACTTGCAGTTCTAATGAATGACTTTACAATTCAAAGGCGCTGGACAGTCCGATATACGCATGTACACACAATGGATTCTCCAGTTCATAACAATAAACAGTCTACTATCAGTTTATTATCGGTTTTCAAACCCAACTTTCCTTTGAGAGTTTATATTTTCACTATTAAACCAAATCACAAAGGCAAAATTCCTTATACATGGCAGAAACAACAATATGAGTTTAGGGAATACCATGCAAGTATATTTATTGCTGCAAACGGACCAAAAGCTTTACAATAACATAGCTATATACGTATTCCCGAACTAATTCTCATAAAGACAAAGTCATGTTCATCAATGTCGTTGTAAAGGGCAATGCTTTATTTGATTTTCAAAGGCAAGCCATGCACATAGTCTTTCACACTTTGGGCTGGTTTTCATATCGTCGTAATTGTCGTAAAGACAGAGTCACGATTTTCTAAATAGCTGAATTAAAATAGTTTTGAACTAATCATTAGAAAAGCAATTTTTTGGAGATAATATATATTAAGTTTTCTATAAGAGTTACTGCTAAGAAGATAGAATATTTTCGCATTTACGAGGGATCGTGAGTTTTATTTTACAACAAGTATGGCGATATGGAAACCAGCCTTTTCAGCGCACACTGTAATATATTCATTTGGCGGTAAATTTGAATAACTTTCCTTGATGAAGCACGTGCGCAGCGACAGCCACGTGTTTAAAAATCCTAGCATAGACTGTTATTTACCGCTTTAGGTTAATCGACTAAAATCGTCTTTTGTGCTTGCCTGAAGCAATCATCAACTTTAAAGTAAATTGTAGCTAGACTCAGAGCTCTGTGAATAGATTCTAAGAAACCCCTCGGGGAGATCTCTATTAATATATCTATCCTTAGTAAAAGGCAAATTCCGAAATTACAAGACATCTTGAGACTACAGTATATTATTCAAAAGAAGATGCAAATTGAAACTGTAAAATTTCGACATTATTTGTTCTTCAGACAGTACAATACTTTATAAACCAATATATGTGTGAGCAACGTAGTGAAAGAGCATCAATCCTGTGGGCAGGAAGAAAGTTAATCCAAGCTAAGCACATGTTAAAGTTGCAAGTGAGACAGAATCACTACCTATATTTATTTATATGTAAAACAATGTCTTCTATATACTATGTGGAGTAAAATAAAGACCCGACCTGTAGAAGAACTTAGAGAGAAACAGTTCTAGCGCCATAATAGCTTTAAGTCCTGTCTTAACTAATGGCGCATTAGTTAACTCAACTAAGAGTATTGTTGTTTTGACCTCATGGAATAGGTAGTTTTGGCCTTTCTTAATTGATTGAAACCACCTAGTATATCATGCATTAAATCTACTGCTTAAAATATGTTAAAATAGCCATTTTCTATAGGTTAGTGTCACCATTTCTTTAAAGTTATTTTTGACCTATACGATATGGGTTAAAAAACAACCTACTTTAATCCGGTCATCTCAGACTCATCGAAACGACCTATTTTTTTGTTGTTGTGTCAACCTATCGGTTTTTACAGGCTGCAGATCCAGCACGATTACGACCAACATCCAAAAGAAGAATAGGTACCTGTAATGTTTAAGTAAAATATGATAATTGTCACCTAGTCATCACTTTTGCTGAAGTTGTGGTCTCAACATATCTACAGATGCCAGAGGCGCTGAACCAGTGCATATATAAGTATAGACATAATAAGTAGTGTGATGACAGTCAAAGTACAAAATGACACAATTTCGTTTTGCTGTGGTTTTACGCAGGATAAGTTTGCGCTATTTCAAGAATACTCAAAATGAAAAAATATGTCGGGCATCTCAAGGAATTCGCTGTATCCGCAGATGCAGCATAAATATGCCCAAGCACCACCTAAACACGTGTGTTTGCATGGAACGAAGTACAATCATTTTATAACAATACAAATGTCTTGAAATAGGATTCACTTCAGTTGTGAACGCAGCGCAATCTTGAGGAAACATAAATGGATGTTTCTGTCTGCTTGAAACAACCGTCCGCAGGTTTTCGCCGGCACGAAACACCGTGATCAGTCATTTATTCCTTTTATTTCAACATGGCATGAGAAAGATTTACAAGAACCAGTCTATAGCCACCTAAATAAAGGCAATCAACCGCATATGGTAAAGATTTTCTTGATAATAGGTTGTTTTCAATCACGTGCATGATTTTGAGATATTAGATGACGGGCAAGTACCTCAAAAATAGCCGTTGAAAACATTCTAGTTGACTTAAATAAAATATTTGGCACAAATAAGGATTTTATACTTTTCCTGCACTGTATAATAAAGCAGATAATTATGTAAATAACATAAAAGAATATAAGTTGCCAAAGGATGAAATAACATTAGATAAACTAGTGTGAACCATCAGTAAATCCCAAGACGATAAAGAGCTCTCCTAAGCAGCTGGCAGTCATTCACTTCATGCAGTGTCATTGGCGAGCCAAGATCTCTAGCAACTTGAAATCCTACTTCCTTCTCATGCTGCATCGAGCTTATGTGATCACGCGGAGTTCTGCGAGTGTTGGCGTGATTAGTGTCCTCGCCTCAGCGGGCAGAACAATTTGAACACATATGTAAAGCTTTAGAGTTATTAATTTCTGTTTATGTTTAATATTTTTGAAAGATTTCAATAACATGGCTGGGGAACACTCATCCCTTGCCCAAAATATCCCATAACTGGGTTCAGACCAGAAAGACAAGCTAAAAGTTACGTTGATCTGATGTGCAGGAAGGAAAAGTATAAATAATAGTTTTAGACATAAAGGTTCGATCTCGTTTTAATGTATTGTTTTACAGTCCACTCAAAAAGGAAAAAATCGTCAACAAAATTGTCGCTTGCCCATCATTTGGTTCGAAAATCACGTGATTGCAAATGACCTATACTGTTGGTTTTATGAACGCCGCTTTATATTCAATATATTTAATTCAACCATTTCAAAGGTTGTGCAACAATCTAACCTATTGTGCAACAATCTAACCTATTTAAATTAACAATATAAATCGAACAAAGTTTTATGTCTGTGCAACTTAAGCCATTAAATAACCCTGTTAAAGTTAGCAACTTCAGGAAGGTAATTTTCACGTTCGAAACGTGCTTTTACTTCTTTGCAAGTCCTTAATTAACTGGTCTCTATTTTCATCCGGCTGAACATCGTTTAATGAAGAATTTCTTAACTTTAGTTTTCAAATAATGGCAGACGCCTACCACTTCAGAGCTATAGATAAACCAGCTCGTAAGTTGTAGTTTTTAACCTCGCTCAGTTGAAGTATTTAGGAAACACTGTTGACTTTAGTTTAAAACCTATGCATCATTTCAATGCTTTGCCTACAACGGCATTTGAAAGCGATGCGCTCGTGACCCCGCAACCAAAATTTTATTAAAAGTTTGGCTATTTGGATAATCAAGCGTTTCATCCCCAGTTCAAACACAGCCACATTTGGTGAATTCGAATGCTAAAGCTATTTTCCACTATGGCCTTTCTAACCGCGCGGACACAGTTTTGAACATGCTCTGTCGTCTGTTGTTCGCTCATGCATCTCGCGTACAAGCGGAGAAAGTTAGATTACTGTCAACTTTCTTGGCGTGCACACGAGACCAAGCGTTCACAGAAAACAACAGAAAAAAACCGCCAAAAGGTTTTCACGTAGCGCGCAGCATGTATGTACGGATTGTGTACTAAAGTTCCTAATTTCTGAGCGAACTTCACAGGGACTGAAAAAAATTATTATTTTGACATTAGGATTATCACTAGATCCAGATAAATTCTTGGGCAGCGAAGCAGATTGCCTGGTAAACCTATTGCCGTAACTTGTAAGCCTACTCATCAAATTACGAGGGTACGCTTGCCGAAATTTAAGCAAGCCGTGCCTAAAATGAGTGTCGTGTGAACGGGGCTATAGACTATTCCTAAATTTCGACTCATGTCCGTCTGTTTGACCGCAAATGGTACATGAAGTTAACAAATTTACGTTTCAGGCAGGCTAGATTACGTTTTCCTTGATTTCGAATTCCCGCCCAGCTACAAATCAAAACGTGGAAAAAACCAAGTTCGATGGGGCCGGTTGTACGAAAGGTGGATAAATCGCTATTCAGTGGATAACTCGCTATCCAATGGATAAATTTTATCCAGCGTAACAATCGCGTTGTACGAAGCTTGAATAACGTTATTCAAGGGATAAATATTCGCTATCCAATGAATAAAGTTATCCGAGGTTCGAAGGTAGTTTAAATCCACTAACCAGTGGATGAATATTGCATTTTTGTGGATAAAAGGTACAAAAACCACTTTCAACAACATGGTGGCCTTATAAAGAATTCCCTTTTTCGTATCTATGACTTTTCTCGAGCACACAGCAGGACAGATGATTTCCAGACGGGTAGTACCTGATGAAAACTACCTATATTTTAATTCTGGAAGCTAGTTGTGAGCACGGAGTCGTTTTGGCAGAGCATACGCAGAAAACATTGTCCACACTGCCCCACTGGGGTGAAATTAACTCAAATGATAATCCAAATACAATGTGGTCAAGCTGGAAGTCCATATTAATGGCATGTATTGA
>JAOBYK010405569.1:0-15452 GCA_025434845.1 Phenganax subtilis
GCACATTGAAATTGATCGGCCATTTGGTGATTTTGATCGGCAAATGGCCGATTGCCGACTGTTATAATCCACGCTGATTACCGTATACCCATCTATAAAAGTGTTAGAATATTGTTAATCTATCTATAAGGTAAGATAAAATTATTGCTTGTCTCACTCTCTAAAAATTCTCAACTCCTTCGATGCTAGTTATCGATAGCATAGAAGAGCGGACTATGTTTAAAACGTTCAGTTCTACATGAAAAATTATGGTATTATTCACCGTTTGATCTTGTCTGTTTGTGCTTCACCTGAAGGATCTTATTTGCTAATAGGTGAAGTTATCTATGCTCCAGATTTGACATCTCTAATTAGTTGAACACACATGTCGTCTCTGTTGTTATGACATACAAGTGATTTACCTTACTTGATGGTTCATCTATTTTTTCTTGCAACTTCGCCTTGAGTGCAGAAATATCTTGTGATAAAGACTTTCTGTCTTCAATAATTTCTTTCAATGCACTACGAGCTTCAGTTGCGCTCACCATCAGTTCGACTTCATGAGACAACCATGACTAAAAGAAAGGAAATATATAATCACTAGTATAATGGCAACGTACAATGCCATAGTGTAGCTTGACAGCTAGTGTTGGACTGGTCTATCAAAGGCGTTCACCAGGCAACCTTCATATATAGACATGCTTAACAACAGAAAGGAAGTGTAGATTGTCAAGGTAACTTATACATTTAGAGACTACCAGTTCGCTACATCATCCGAACGTTTTTCATAAAATACACTTAGATTTATGTTGTCTGATATTGATATAAAGGTCGGCACTGTTATTATACCTTCATGCGTTCGACAGCGTTATCTGATTGCTTATTTTGGAGATGCAAAGATTGATTCCGTTTTTCTGAAGCTTCTTTTTGCTTGGAAAGTGCCGCTTTTAATCTTTTGTTTGCCGCAGCCGCCTGAGGGGAAAAAATGATAGCTTGAAAATTAGGCAATGACACCAAAACGATATTTCTATATTGTCATAATTGCCTTAAGAATCAATCACCATCAATGGACGCCTGCTACTATTTTTGCCTCACCTCCTCTGTTTTACGACGTAAAACAGCCTGTTGCTTCAAATGAACTGATTCCAGTTTCTTGTACTCGAACTGTCTTTTTCTTCCCTTCAAACAGTAAGTACGTAAATACTATAGCAGAAAACAAGTCTATTACAGTCTATACATTATTATTTAATAGTAAGTGTCTGCAAGAGTAGTGATGCAGATAATGAAAAAAGTTATACTATGTACAGCGAATATGCAAGTTCTTCTGTACAAATTCAAGGAAAAGCAAAGATGTAGCTTAGTGACGATGCCTTCTGCAATTACCATCTCCATAATTCAAAAAAAATACCGAACTCTATAGCTGCACGCGTATCTATACGTGTTTGACACGAGCTTTATGAAACCAGCTGCATGGTGACTCTTACTTGCTGCTTCAGTTGATTGATTTCTTTATCTTTCTTTAGTTTCCATTGTCGAAATTTCTCCGTTTCTTCTTTCATTTGCCGCATCAACTTCACTTTCATTTGTTTCATTCCCTGAAATTATAATATTTGAAGCTTTGAATTTGTACGACTCGTTCATCTCTATAGATCGACTAATTAATCTTTGCAAATAAAAAGCTAAAAACGGCATTGAGTAAATTATGACCGGAACAGTATGTTTTATCGTAGAAAACATTCGAGATACTTTTCCACCACGTATGTATTTTCGACCTTTGCGAGGTTCAAAAGTTTTTAGTGTACCTTGATTTCAGCATCAAGCTTTACGATTCTCTGATCGCCTTGTTCTTTCGTTCTTTGTAATTTCTTGTATTCAATCTAAATATTAAAGAAGGTTAGAAATAAATCATGTGTTGATATAAGCCTGAAATAACAGAGTATACCTGTTTCTTTTTATAGTCGGAGAGTTCAGTCTCGAGTTCACGCAATCTTTCCTTCTCTTTCCTAAAAGAAAATATTAATATTAAAATATATTAAGGAGGTTAAAGGCCATAAAGTTGTTTATTGTCCATGACCATAAGAAGTGCTCTCTAAATTTCAAGGAACAAGTAGGAACAAGAGAGATCCTGTAGGATAATAAAGGAGGGCTATATATTCGTGCATTCGTTCGTTGTAATGTCGTGCAATCAAATTTAATAAGTGATTAGCATAAGACGAGCGAGAATACAGTGAGATACCTGGTCGATTTATCAGCAACCATGCAACCCGTATTTGACGTCAAAATTTCAAGGGCCGAAATTGCTTTGACTCAGTTTTCATTTCAAATAAATCTGCGATACTCACTTTAGAGAAGAAGGATTGGATTTCTTGGAATGCAAAGCAGAATTTAACTCAGCCTTTTCTTTCTCAAGTTTTTCTATCATGTGCTCCAGTTCTTTGACGGCTATCTACAATGAAAGAATCCAAAAAATTTCTTACTGTTGGATCTGTGTTTGTTCAAAACAAGCAGCCCCGCCTTTGTGTTCACGCGAAGCATGACATGCATCATGCTACAACTGCCAAAGACAGTGTGCCTAGATTTGGTAACTTAAATTCATTTTAGTTATTTTTCAGCGTTGTTTGGAGGATTTCTATAATTAAAAAATCTGGTAATTACTACGGTAATTTTTTGAATTTCTGAATGCACAACCCTAAAAATCTCATTGTTTGTTAGAAACCCTAAAAATCTCATTATTTGATAGAAAGCGGTTTGTTTCATCAGTCCACGAGTCTTGATATGTTGATACAATTGAGGCCTGAACTGATTGGTGCTGTCAGAAACCTAGTACGAATAATGAAAAGACTGGTTTTCCAAAACCATTTCGTGCGCAAAATCTGGGGACAAGCCAATATAGAAGATACCGGGGGGGGTACATATGCCATTTGATGACTTTTATAGATTTGATAAGTTTTTGTCACGTGATCTGGAAATTACCCCTATGAAAACTAGAACACGCTGGCCAAAGAGCCCAATATACGAACTGTCTTGTACACTAGGATGTCACAACAAATCTTGTGGATCTGCCATTAACCTTGCTACTGTGTAACCTGGTTATAATGGCAGAATGAGACTTGATCATCGTTTCAAGGATGAATAAAGAGAAATGTACAATGTTGCACAATATATACTATTTCCTTACACATGGGCAGCAACACTAAACTATTCAACAATTCATAAAGCAGTCTTACTTCATGTTGTTTTTTCATGGACGTTATACGCGAATCATTGTCCACAATCTTGCTAGCAATCTCCTCCTTCATTGCCAAAGCTTTTGTCAACTCCTGCAGTTGTTTACATAATTCTGCTTTCCTCAAAGCATGTTGAACAGCAAATGAACTGTTAGCATGTTGTGGATCCTCAACAGCGTTGTCTAAAAACTTTCTGTCTTCATCCTGCAGAAAATAATTAATTCCATCATTTAAACCAAAAAAATCTAGTCAAATTAACTATACCCGTAGTACTGCATCGTTTAGCAGGGCTTGAGCCAGTCGCTTAGTCGTGCCAGTTTTTGACCAAGGTACAGTAGCTTGTGTATAACATGCCAATCAAGAAAAACGCACACGCCAGCAAACTGGCAAGAAACCATGGACAGCGCATTTACAATGGTTTCAATTTCTTACACATTGTAAATAAATCTGGGAAACATGCAACGAATACTCCGCGCTGCGCGTATTAAATTGTACCTCTGTAGTTGTGCACATGTTTGCTTCCTCTTCCTATAAGAATTCAAAGTTCTTATTTTCAATTTACTAGACGACAAGTGTAACAGCAGCACTTTCAAAATCAAGCTATTAAAAAATTACAAATAATTTTACATTTATTTCTTTGACTTTCTTTTCAATGTGTTTCACCATATCACCACTTTCGATGTTTTCTTTTTCTTCGTCAAAATCGAAGGATATTTCAAGACCACGAGATCTGCCAAGAAAGCAGTAATATTTTTTAATTTAACACGACCGTTCATAAAGTGGACCTGTTTGCATTAAGAGCGTGATACGTATGGCTCTATACACTTTATAAACGTACGGCAACGTAAAAAAAGACTAACTGTATTTTTTCCTTAAGTTGTTCAGCCTGTTCTTTCAATTTGTCTTTCACCATTTCAGTCTAAACAGACAATTTAAGAATCATTGTATTTTAATAAAGCTATGATATCATACAGAATCTAATAACAATGAAAAATATCCAAATCAGTGGTGAGGTCAATGATACAAATTCACTTACCACCATGATTTTTTCATACAGGGCTGTTGTCTGGTCAAATGCATCATGTAGCTCCGTAGTCAACCGGTCATTTTCGTTCTACATTTCGTATACAACCAGCACATAATATATAAATACTGAAGTATTCTGAAGGCAAGTGCAAAACAAAGAAACAAACCTCAAGCTGTCTATTTCTTTCGAGCAGTTCTTGCATATCTACAGAGTTTGCTGCTGAAGCTCTATACGCAAGAAAAACATTACAATTATGCCATTTTCGACTATAAAGTTACTAATAGTGGGTTTTAAGAGTTAGAGGTACCTGAGAGACGCTAAACCTGCCCTAACTGATTAATTATTGGCCGGCGTTTATTGGATAAGCTTAAAATGACGTTCATTAGTTCGGAGCTTCCATAACAAAATATAAAGCCCTATGACATGTAGGGTAAAGCCGATCGAGCATAAGACCAATATACCGATCCAATAAATTCCGATTCGATTTTTAATGAGATCGGTCGATTTATCGGTTGTTGCCGATATTTATTGGTGAATTTCTTATGTAGCTTCTTACATTTTGCATGGCACCCAAATAATACAAAAATAATTTGTTTTTAATCCTTTTGCTTTTCACACTAAACAGTCAATCTTTGACTTACCATTACCCAAAACCTTAAAGTAGTTTCAAACTTCGCCACGCATTTTCTTCAAAAATAATGCTACATGTACTTGTATACGTTAATCGGACGGCCGATACATGGCCGATAATGACCATGCAATCGACCGATAACCGATATGTCTAAAAATAACCGATTTCGGCCATTTCCAATTAATTTCCGATTATCGGCTCATCCCCAATGACATGTACAATACAGTGTATATGAGCGAGAATAGCAAAATTTTGACTTGGTAAAGGTGTCTGTTTGAAGAGAAGCATGGACAGCATTGTTCAAATGGTGTGTAAGTTTCTATGGGAGGAAAATAATACCTCTCGTCTTCTTTCTGGTGGATAAACTGGCCTTCCAAAAGCTGAAGTTGGAGCATTTGAACCTGTTCAGAAGTTGACTGTAATTACTTCTTGAGATCTTCATTTATTTAAAAAATGCACTTAAGAAAATAATACAAGCATATCAATTGTTTCATAAAAGAACTGCAAGAACATTTTTCCGTGCTTGTGGCGGCGTGAATTTTAGCAAAGTAGCACGATGGAACTTTTGTCTTGCGACGATTCGCAACACGATCGACAACCTCATGCACCCTCACAAAATATTGCATGGACCGTTGAACAATGAGATTTCATCAGGAGGTGTTCTACCATTACAAACCGTCGTCACTGACAGTACAACTCGTTCAGTAGTGCACTGTATAACGTTGCCATATTAATTCGCTATAATTTCGACGTACTGAATGTTTAAAGGATTGAAATAGTTTGGATAAACGTAGAATTTCAAATATACCTGTTGTCGTAATTTCGAAAGTTCAGCTGCAGCTGGATCACGATTAACCACAGGTTTATTTTTAATCTTCCTTGCACGGTCAGCATACTTCAACGTATTATGAGTCTCCTCCATGTTGCTGTCAGCTGGACTCACACACGCTACCATTACCGTGTTACTGTTACCACCAAGAGAATCTGAAATATAGTAACACATTAAGGTGGTAAGTTGTTTTTTTGATGAACCCTTCAAGAAGGGTTCATGCCGTCGTGTTTAGCTCCAGTTCTAATAATTCAGTCTTAGCTAATCTTGCCATAACATAACATCTGATGCCTATAGATCACAACTTGTAGTCGTTCACGATTATTACGTCATAGGAAACATGAAAACGAGTTTTATTCATTTGGTTGCCCAATCTGGTTTTCGTCATGCAATTAACGAAAGGCATTTTTAAGGCGTTTCTATCCATAAACTGCAAATGGAGATTTGTACTTGAGCACTGTATCTTTACCTTGCAGAAGTCTGGTAAGCTTTGAGTCCCTGTAAGGTACATGCGCATGCGTTTTCCTTTGTTCATCACCCAACGCACTGATGACATTTCCCAATGCGAGCAAGCCTTTGTTGATGTTCACGCCTGCAGTCAAAGTAGATGTAAACATGAGGTGGTATAGTAGTGCGCATGTGTGTGAACAAGGACAGAACTTTGGTTGTCAGAGTGAGAAAGGCAAACGAGTGCTGTATTTAGGTTGAAACTACGTTAAAACTTTCCTAAGACACTAATAAAACTGGCTTTATTAGTGTAATCCAGCTATTCTTGGGTTTCATGTGACGCTATATATTTGAGTGGGGGTCAAATCTAACTCGAGACACAGTCCTCAGAGCGAGTTCATTGTTCTCTGTATTTGTTGTAATTGTGCTTGGTAACAGATATGTGCAATTTCGTATCATTTGCTCACTCCAGTGTGCAGCATAAACTTCGATTCACTTGAGGTTCACCCCTCCACTCAATTTACCATGAAACACGCTTCATAAAACCCAGCTATAAGGCCTAAATAGAAACGACCTCTTTACAAGGATACGTATGTGATCGTCAATTTTCCCAATCTTAACTTGACTCTCGTTTTTTTGGTGCCAATTATACTGTCAGACTATATTCACTTGCAATCCCATATCATCCATTGGCGTAATGATAATGAAATTCGGAATGTGTAAAAATACCTTCTTTAAATCTTTCACCGGTGGCTTGCGTCTTTTTCGCCTTCTCCGATCCAGCTAAATCCACTAAATGGAATTTAGCCTTTTTGAAATCTCTAAACAATGTGCAGAAATACGAACCATCAAGATTTCTGTTTCATAGCAGATCAAAGTAAATATTAAACAATCAGCTTTTCCAGAAAAAAATTTGATCGAAATTCTTCTTGGTTTCATGTGGTCCAAAATTGCGTAAACAGAGGGTGTACGTTCATTGCAGTCGCAGTATACCTTACCTTGAGCCAGCTTTCTCTCTCTGTTCCATGGCAATCGTAAATATCGCATGCGATCGAGAGGATCTTGTATTCATGGCAGTACAACCTGTTGCTCGTGAAGCTGAGCCTTGTTCAAGACAGGCGGCCATTTCAGTTACTGAGCTGACTTTGATCTCTTGTAATCCAGTAATCTATACAGGAAATTCATGGCACAATTACATCAGATTTCAAAAGTACAGAGCATTGAAAATATTCAATTACCATCGACTTGTGTGAATTATATGCAATGCACTCTCAAGATGTGCATCTTGAGAATTTATCCAAGGGGAGGTAGGAAGAAATGGTTAGAAAGAGTCTGAGCACTGCACCCATCTGCTTAAAACAGTTCATCAATTAAACTTGAGTGAATAAAGTGTATGAGCATGCAATTAAGAATTTACGTCTACCCAGCTTTAGGTCCATTGTTTTGCTCAAAAGTTTCAATGCATGCAGGTGGGGCAGTCGCTCTAAGACAATTGCCTTTCACCAATGAGATTATGGGTTCGATTGTCAGCGCGAACTGAACTTTTTCATATGAAAAGAATCAGTCAACTACATAGCCAAAACTCGTACGTTTTCTCCGCGTATTCTGGTTTCCTCCTAGGTACACGAAAAGTTGACAGGGTGGGCTAGGATAAACAGATTAGGAGAATAACAATTGATGGTAGTAAAAATAAACATCTTAGGATACAGTATATATCTACTTTATAAACTAGAAGTTACTATCGCAGGTGAAGTGCTGCCGTATATTGGCAGATTGCATTGAGAGGTACATTTTCTAGTTTATGTGGCAGAGTGATATTTAAGCCTAGTTTTCATAGGTAGCCAATGGTCGGCAACGCTCTTGCAACTTTGTTCTTGAAACTGAAAATCATCACACCATGCATCAACAATAAAGGGTTTCACACATGAGTAATAAAAAACAGTGAACGTCGTCGACCATTGACACTTTTCGCCAGCAAACGGGTCACCATATTCCATGCAATAAATGCCATCAAAATTGAAACCATTTCTGGCATATCATTCAAAAGCAAATAGCTTTTCTTAACAAAACTGCTTATAAAAGAATAGAGGTTATTTTCAGATTAAAAATCAATTGTTAATAGTTACACTATTCAGTTAATGCTGCCCGGTAACTATATATATGTAGACCGACTATCTTTTGTCTACCTTTATTTCGCCTGCTGTATTTTCTCGGATTGCTAAACCTTTGTCATCCGGCTGGCCATGGTTAAGTAAGTCATTTATTTCCTCGTTGTGTATCTGAATAGCAAAAAGAAACACAACGTTTCGAGCAAAGCTTATTTTAATAAATTAGTGAGAGTATCTTTACACCGTAAGTAGCGAATGAATAAGTCACTAGAAAGGTCGTTCTCAGTCGCTAGAGATTGTTGATTAGACTGGGTAGGAAAAAGAAAAGATTGAGAAAACTAATCATCCTTCCTAGCAGCTGGTGACTGAATTACAAACGACGCGGATAAACGCAGCCGTGTCGAGGCATGTCTGGAAGCAAATGAGACACAAATTGAACTCTACTATAACATCACTGCCCTATACGAGCATACGCCACAAGTTCATCATAAACAGTTAGCATACTTATAGCAGTGAACTTTATACACGGAAGGCTGACTCCAGACAAACTTTAAGTGAAGCAAACTTGGCAGAAATTGATAGCATTCTTGCGTGTCAATCTTAGTCCGCTTACCCAGGTGAGATTAGAGAGTTTACGATTTAAGACGCCTGACGACGCGGGGTCTATTTTACTGAATAATTTGTTCCAAGCAATGCTAAGCGCAACAATAAAGACTTAAAGTCTTTTTGAATAATCTGGTAACGAATAAATTGGAGGCAAACGATGCAGTATTTGTTATTAGGTTGACTTTGTGGATTAACCATTCTAACGTCGCGAAACTTCTACGTCCCCGTTGTCGTGTTTTAGCGTCGTGGATTGTATTAACTCCCTAATTGTTGCGCCTAGCATTGCTTTTGGATAAATTTTTCAGTAAAATAGACCCCGCGTCGTCGAGCCCTACCGCGTCTTAAATCGTAAACTCTCTATTAACTTTTTATCGAGACCGCGTCAGTAATGGAACTGAAACTGACGCAGAAGAATGTTCAAAATCCACCATCTTTGGCATCACTTTTTGATTACGAGATTGACTGAAGTCAGCCTTTGATGTTCACTGATTTAGCTATAGTAGAATATTGTGGGTATACATTGTATTGACACACACAATGTAGGTACCTGAAAAAGCGAGGCCACTTTGCAAATGGGCGTTCGCAATAACAAAAGATCAAGAAAATATAGATAGACTTAAACCATTGTTACCTCAAGAAAAGACACTTTCACCAAAAAGTCATACTTTTCTTTCTGATTCTCAATTCTTGTGAAAATTTTTTCAATGACTTTTGGTATGACGGCATTGTTCATTTCATCGTCAACATTTGAAGTATTAATTGTTGCGCAGGTACCCATGGAATACGTCTTCCCAGACCCAGTTTGACCGTAAGCAAGTACGGTCACGTTATAGCCACTAAAAAACGTATCCATCAATGGCTCAACCACTTGGTTGTATAAATCTTCTTGTTGAGAGTTGGCATCAAATACATAATCAAATGTGAACGGTTTGTCACCACCAATGATCACTTGTGCTTCATCAGGCACCACCTCCAGACATTCGCGACATCCATCGTGAAGTTCTTTACTAATAAGTGGCCGAATTCGCAATGCAACCTTTACTGGAATCACCTTTCCTGACATTGTAAGTTGCTGACAACTTAACTTAATTAGCTATGAAATAAATGAATATGTGTGTCAATTAACTTGTTTTTGACAGATTTTTCTTCAGTTTGAATCCTAGATATAAATATTTATAGTAACTACTAGAGTGCAGAAATATGACTGAGAATACCAACACAGGTACAGTTTTAATGGGTTCAAAGACAAAAAAATTTATGTGTACGTAAATTGGATTTACACATACTAGCCACTGCTGTACACGAAACACCAGACAATCTTGTATACAAGCAATTTGTAGTGTAATTTTTTTTTTGATGTACATGTAAGAAATTATTTACTACTGGGAATAATTAACCCAGGGAAATTCTCTGTTACTTTACATTATAGCTGCTTGCTGCTTTCACACATTTAGTAGCATAAATCCTGCTCTGACGAGTAACATCCATTGCTGTGCATTAGACAAAACAGAATATACAGTGAACTCCAGTGGTTGACACTTCAATAAATATGGGAAGGGGGGGGGCACAACCAAATTTGAAAGATATACTGCAGTATGGTAAGGGAAGATTGTGGCAAAATTTGTTTTCATTAGTTTTCTGAGTGTAAATATAATAACAGAATTCAAAAATGAATATGGCAACTACATTAAATGGCTGTAATATATGTTATTTGGTACATTCTCTCTAAATTATTGGGGGGCTCAAGTCCCCCCCTGCCCCCCCCCCAAGTGTCCACCACTTTTTGCCCATAAACCTAAACCTATCCTTTCTGAAGTCAGCAGGAAAAGAAAAGATTGAGAAAACTAATCACCGTACTTAGCAGCTGGTGACTGAATTACAAACGACGCGGATAAACGCAGCCGTGTCGAGGCATGTCTGGAAGCAAATGAGACACAAATTGAACTCTACTATAACATCACTAGAACATAACAGATTTATTTAGACTACCTGACTTTCCATGCAGGAAAATCATGACTTTTGTGGCCTGGTATTCTCAAGTGGTAGTAGAACTTATCTTCTGTTGGTGTGGAAACACCAAATCCATCCTAAATACTAAAAGCCGGTTGCTCAAAAGTTGGATAGCGCTATCTATTGGGTAGTGAATTTTTCAATGTTCATAAAATCGGACAAAAGAAAAGTTGACACTCCTATTTTGGTCAAAAGAATAAATGTTGCAGAGTTTAATCTATTGATATCAGTAATAATTTCATATTCTAGCAATCAATGCAAAATTTTACGAAGCCTATCCATTTTCGAACAACCGGCCCCTGGAATTTATAACATAGCACATTGTCGACTATTCGACACCACAGAGATAATTACTGAGTGGCAACAATCGTCCTGTGATACTGTAATTTTCTTTAATAGACACAGAAATGTAGCAGTAAGGTATAAGTTTCTTTTCCAAAGTGCACATAAAAGTATAAACAATTGTCAAGATATTATTAAATAACGCAGCGGTATAGAGATCAGATATGATTTCGACTCCGCGTTAGTATAACATTTCTACACTGCAGACACTCCAATACACAAACGCTATCATTTTATACAATTTACTTACCCAAAAATTAGTTCAAAATAGTTGAGTATCAGAGAAACAAGAAATTTTTGAAAATATATGCAATTTTTAACCGCTTTATTAACCTTTCCTCGAAGAACCGTCTGCGCCTTGTTTTTGAAATTACCGCTTTTTCCCGACTCCCATTGCACGCTAGAATTATCGCCCGCGTACTTTGTAGTCAGTGTAATTCTTCCAACATTTCCAAGACTTGGTGTTGTAGATTTGTTGTTGAGTGGTGAATATTTCTATGTGATGCTGGTGTTTGTTTCCTTAAAGTTTTGAGCACAGAAATTTTGAACAATGTTCATGGTAAGAAGAAGAGTTTATTTTTGCATCTTTTGCTTACATAATTTGCAAGTTCGTTTCAAACTATATTTAGATCACAATCACCCTGTGTCACATTTAAATGAATCACAATGAACACACCCCACAGTAATTTTGCTTCAGATATTTCACACAAATATTTCCTTTTCATGATGCTTTTTCCCTGCTTGTAAACAGAAAACAAGTATTGGTTGTAGGCTCGTACCATTAGATGCGAGGGGTCCGGTACAGCTTGAAATCTCGTACAATAGCACTTGAAATCACTAGAACTCGAGCTAGAAATCAAGGAATCGCGAGAATAAAACAGTGGTTTGAAATCAGAAATCACGAAAATTAGTGCAATATGGTGCAATAATGGTGCAATATTATAACATTTTTGAGCCTGCAGTTAAAATGACAGCAGTTAAGAATCCGAAATCACGAAACAAGTTAAAGAAATCAAGTTAGGAATCACCTGATTTCGAAATCTCGTACGCTTATTGGACTCGTGTCGGACCCCTCGATTATATGTTACATAAGTGCACCTGCCCAGTTTGTATCATGTCAAACTTTTCTTAAATATGAAATTTTCAACAACAGTGCCCTTTCATTATTATCTTTTTCAGGTGGTGAGATTGTTTCAGCACATTGGCTACAGTAATTAAATCAGGGTTGAATACTTATGTGCTTTTCTTAGTCCTTTTGTACGCATCATTAATGTTTACATCTCCTGCATTATTTTCTAATGATTATTTATTTTGCGAAGTTGAATGCGGTAAACAGCAAGGCTAAACTTGGCAAAATAATAACACCATATACTATATAATTATATATACAGGCCAGCATATTTCCTCAGCCAATATTAGCAGCCTGCTATAATCAACCAATGGATTATTATATAGATATACATGATGCATATATTAACAAACAGGTTTTTTATAGAAACTTAAGATGTTTGTGCAGCATTGGCTACATTTCAACTATTACTGAAAAATGGCACAGCCAAGGTAAGAATTTTTTAATTGCTTCAAGTTTTACTTGTTTTGTAAAACAGATACAAAGGTATGACTTTCTCCTGGATGCGTAAAATCACCTGGCATTAAAGAAACATGCCGTCCATGAGGCATGTAGTTGTGTCTGTCATGGAAAGTGATGCCATTTATATAAATAAGGGTGGGTATATTGAGAAAGACACCCATTCTTATTAGGAGGGTGTACATTATTAAACAAAGTTAATACAGTAAGTATTGTAAAGACTAATGGGAATCATTGTTGATGTGCCATAAATTATGTAGCTTTTAAAATTGAACAAACTTTTGATGTTTTCAACTTGTGCTAGATCTGATCCACCTCCAGTTCCTCCCAGAGTGGATTTAGGAGAAACTGAAGATCTTGATAGGTTAGATATCTTTATCTGTACCTACCTTATTTTTTTAATGGATGATCCATACAACTTCAGATTTCTTATTCAACTTGGACTAAATAAGAAATCAAACTGGTGATGAATGAATGGTAGTTTCCAATCCTGGTGAATACCCTATAGAACTAGATCTAAGAATCAATTCAGCTGCTCCATAACTCGACTAATATTCATCTAGGATCAAAAATACACTGCTGACAGAAACAGTGCATGTGCACATATATGTCATTTTGCATCTTAGACTTGAAATCTAGTCTGGCTTCATATTTGAATTGCAATATACATATGAAATGATTTAGTTAAGCAGAAGGAATGATGCTTTGTCACGTTTTTCAGCCAAGGAGATATGTCACCTGGCGCAGTATTACCTTCAATAAATGGTGAAACTCTTGCTTCCACAACTCAACCCACTGCTGCTTTAGAAGATGAAAAATATGAAGACAATGGAATACCTTCCAATACAGTACCTATTTCATCAAAACCTGTTGCTAAAGTAAAACAATTAACACCTGTTGCCAAATCAAGCAGTACCTCACCTATTGTTAAGTCAACCAAGCCTGTGCCTCCTGTGACTAAGGCAACAAAATCAGGGCCCAAGAGAGAGGAAAAGTTAGTTTGAATGGCTTCTAGTTTCTATTACCAACCTTTGGTGTTGTTGTTTCCATTGTCTTTGCTAAACCATTTAGTGCTTGTTCAGTAATATTAAAATAATTCTACTGAAAGTCATTACCAGAATGTGTGAATAGTGGCTGCTGACAGTGCTGTTGCATTGCTTGTCGTTGTTGTTACTGATCAAGAATTGAAGCAGTGAAGTCAAACTAATTGTTTCTATCAATTTTTTAAATACAGAAGCCGTCCTACTATCAGCATAGTCTCTGCGCGTCCAATGGATCAAGCAAGTTCTTTTCCTTCACTGCATTTGAAGAATGATAAATCTGATATTGGCACCCAGAAGAGTAACGTTAACAATAACATTGACCATGCACAGTCTTCTCTTGCAGTCTCTCTACCTGCTGGAGGAGGACTGACAAAATCTAGCAAACCTCCACTAAGGAAGCCACCTGCTAAACCTGAAAATGAAAATCTAAAACTTGAAGACCCTCCCAGGAAGAGCGCTCCAGTTCCTGGTGTGAGATCATCGAAAAAAAGCTCCAAAAGAGATTCTGGTTCTGTATTTTATATCGATACTGCGTCTACCGAAAGTGTAGTTGACTCTACATCTTCATCCCAACCTGTAGTAGATAACTCTTTCAAGAAAGGCGTGCAAAAACCAAAGTCAGCTGCAAAACCAAAATCTAATTTGTTTGCTCCAGCGAAAAACAAAAGTAGAGAAGAAAAGAAAGTTATTGATCCTGTTGTAAATACAAAAGTTAAACCACAGGAAAAGACTGTTACAAAACCTAAGCTTAAACCTACCATTATAACTGCTAAGACTCCGAAACATTCTGTAGAAAATAAATCCAAAGATCCTTTACCAGAAAATGTTGGGAAAGCTGTCGATGAAGGTCGTCCTAGCCGCCCTAGTTTTCCTCCAAGTGCTGCTAGTTCAGAAGAATTAAACAGATACAATGATCAACCTGAAAGAGCCAAAGCACCGCCAAATACGATCAAAGACGAGAAAAGAATTGTGGAGACGAAACGAGAACAAAGGAAGGATTCGAAAACTGAACAATCTGGAAAACAACGTGCGAAGACGAAACCTGCCAGGCCACCTATGGCGAAAGAAAGTGCAAGACTTAAGCCTACAAGACCAGTCCCAGCGAAACCAAATGCTACAAGGTATTGTACATGATAGTAACTCCTACGTAACACTACTGTTTCATTTTTTTTTACAGAGATAGGGTGTTTGCGAGCACATTGAAAAGGCAAGCATGCATGGGTTACCTTAATTGGTCGGATAAGCGACGCCTTTTCAGCAAAAAAATTTCTAGGCGCCGCCCTTGTATAGGCACCGCTAAACCAGTGCGGCTCTCATTCAATGAACTCCAGATAGAGTCAAAGCGGGTAAAACAAACGTTCTATTTATGACTTAAATGTTTGTAAATATAAAAGGAAAGTTATACGTCATGGTGAGACATATCACAATGTCTCTTGCTTCACTGATAGTGCAACACGTAATGCGTAATAACGTTCCTCTAGAATAAAATTATCGGAATAATTGCGGCAGGCCATTAGTAGAAATTCGTAAGGCCCATTTAGACGATGCGATTTTTGCTTACGATTGTTGCATGCAACTTGCTGACGCCATCTCTGCGACACGAATCGTGCCGTGT
>JAOBYK010405680.1:0-15451 GCA_025434845.1 Phenganax subtilis
GAGGATAATTAGTAAAACGTCCTCAAATGTAATAGACTTTGTAGCATACACGACCTTGCTTCGTTAATCGTTAGGTCAATATCGGCAAAACGTACGCAAATTGTCTAGTAACATTCCCATTAATCTCTGTTGTGTTTTGCGCACAAATGAAGTTTTTTTTAACCGACCTATCCACATCCCTTTTTATGGAATGTGCACTGAAAATCCGTAGTTGTTATAGCAACCAAGGGATCACACCAGAAATACTTGTGTAATACTAACCTTTTTACTGTTTTTTACTGTAGTAAATATATTGAATATGGTAATTTCGTCGCCATTTGAAATTTTGTCAGCTGTACATATCGTTGGAAAATCGCAGGCGCGATAATGTATGCATTCTAAATGATAATTATGTTTTCCGATGATACATCGACAGTTGGCCGAAAAATGGCGGGGAAAAAAATAAATGTAAAATATAGATACTATATTTTACTATATTTTACTATATTTTAGACACTATATTTTTACATTTATTTTTTTCCCCGCCATTCTTCGGCCAACCGTCGATGTATCATCGGAAAACATAATTATCATTTAGAATGCATACATTATCGCGCCTGCAATATTCCAACAATATGTACAGCTGACAAAATTTCAAACGGCGACGAAATTACCATATTCAATATATTTACTACAGTAAAAAAGTTAGTATTACACAAATATTTCTGGGGTGATCCCTTGTTGCAACATGAAAATTTAAGCAAGTTTCAATCAAACCTTGCTAAACACTTGGTCGTCAATCACTACAATATTTAATGACTTGCTAAGTAAAATCCTTTATGTAATCAAGTCTGTATGTGCGTGAATGCAGGGTATATGCGCCTATGCATGCCTGCGTGCGTGCGCAACAATAGAATGGCGATTAGCATTTTTGCAGGCCTCCGTAAACTGATATACGCCATCAATTTTTCGCAATCTATCGGGTATGAAGTGCGCTTGTTTTCAGTAAATAAGCTTACGGCGCCAAACATGTTAACTTTTTTAAACTAAAGGTCGTGAAATAAGACTGTTTTGCGATTAGATATGTCATTGAAAATGTTTTTTAAACCGAAATGTTAAGAAATTTCTTTCACAAGGAGCCGGCTATATTTCAAAATTAAACTACAGTTCGGAAGGAAGTCAAATTACTAGTTGTGGAAACAATGATTCTGGTTCCTCTCTGTCTTTTTGTTCGTTTTACACTTTATTATTAGTTCGCAAAAGCGTGATTTTTCTTAATTTTTGTCTTAAAGCGCAAATTCTTACGCACTATACTGTCGCAGTGCTTTTTTTCAGTATATATTACGGCCACTTTATATAATGGCATATTTCCGAGTCGGCCGCCCGAAATCAGACCTTGGGTGCGCCTGAGCATCCCAAAAGCTCTGGGGTCGGTTGTATAAACTTTTAACTGCATTTTAACAATGATTTGGCAGTTAAAAAGTAGTTAAATCTTGAATGAGCGATTCTGGTTCGTTGATATTCGTTCTTAACTATACTTTACTTTAACAACGGTTTTATACATCTGGGGCCGGTTGTTCGAAAGGTGGATAGTGCTATCCGCTGAATAGTGATTTTATGTCGCTTTCGTGAAATTTTTCATTTATCGTTATAAAATAAAATTACGACTGATATCAATAGATAGATGTCACTAACATTTATACCGTTGTTCGAAATGGAAGTTTCGTGCTTTTTTGTCCAATTTTGTCAGTGAACGTTAAAAAATTCCCTATGCACTGGATAGTGCCGTCCAACTTTCGACCAACCGGCCCCTGGTCCCTTAATGTTCCGAATCCATGACAAGGCGGGTTATCCCTGCGTTAAAAACTTCGAAGTAAACGTCAGGTTGACCTTGATAAGTTTTTTTGCTTGCAGATGCGTAAAGGCCAGTTCACATGGGCGATTTTCGATGCGATCAGTTTCCTCGTGTTGAACGATGTGATAGAGTGGATAACTGGCGAGTATACTTGGTCCAACAATTTTGCTAATGCACTCGCCAGTCAATCTACTCGATCTCATACACTAAAAGAAGAAAAATCGCAGTAAAAATCGCCCGTGTGAACTGGCCTTGAGAATGCAGAAACGACCAGCGTTTTGGACAGAGGAGTACTCTATTATTTGTTGCCATAATGATAAGAAGAAGTATTGGCAAGCAAAAAATTTGTCTTTAGTTCTAAGCAAAAATCAGGCCGCAAAATTCGACATTTACTAACAGCGACTTTTCAAAGTTCGATTTCCTTCTTCCTGTACACTCCGTGTATGTATTACTTTGGAAAAATTGTAAAAAGCTTGTACCATCATAGCACAGGAACGGACCACCGAAAATTTTTTAATTCAATTTTATACAAGGACCTTATAAAGAGACGAACGCTGATTGGTTACAATGCCAAAAGTGTCGTTTCCAGTCATATTTCATTTTTGAATGCTAAAAGAAGTTCAAAGCAACTTTGATGTATGCTTTCTATATAAAACCGCTGTGGAACTCACCGATCTTGCTACTGGTTACTAAATCAAATCACAGAAAAAAACTTCGGCAATAAATTTCGCTTCGCGATCAATGAAAAAGATTCAACAAAAGTTGTGTTCGTTTTATCTTCCTCAAGACTTCAATCCGACGTGTTTTTGTCATCTTTCTCCAAACAGTGAAAATTCCACACTTTCCCGATTAGGCCCATTCTCCGTTCCTTGTCTTGAAGATAGTCGATGCGACTATGAATGTAAAAACTTCATTCCACTTTAGGGCTGGTTGTCATATCGTCGCGTAATTGTCATAAAGACAGAGTCGTGATTTCTCTAAATAGCTGAATTAGAATTCTTATTCTTGTAGTTTTGCATGATGGAAACAACAATATCAGTATTTGTTTGAGCACACACCATGTATATTTATTAGAGAGGTTAAGATTGCCTACCGGTACGGCAACGTGTAACCGGTACAAGAAATGACATCATTTTCTCGAGGATTTTCCCGCGCTACAAGTTCTCGGTATAGCCGTTTTTGACCGGTAGAAAGCTGTTTACACGTTCATCAAGAACCGGGTAAGTTAAAATATATCTTTTGACTCTTTTGAACGTTTAACTGCATGCTATTTGCAGTTTTTATTTTAAAAAATAGCATTGCACTTGTGTTTTATCTGCACTTTATCCAAGAAGTATTAAAATACGACGCTTTTTTTCCTCGGAAAAAAACCGAACGAAAAAGCACTCCTAAAATGTGTCAAGAATTTGGCCTTGCAGCTACTTCCTGGTCATATATTTTTACTTTTCTAGGACTTATACTCAGTTATGTATATTTTAGATTTCCATGGTATATTTAATAATATTTTTTAGAAAATTTAAAACATTTTAAACACCTGTTCATCGCACAAACACATCTTAACTGATTTGGTCCCTATAGTTCGGAACTGCTGCTAACCGCTAACCTGTAGCTTACAAGTTACAAGTTACCCGTTTCTTTATCTTAACCTCTCTATTATTGCAAAGCTTTCCATCCGTCAACCGGACCTTCATCAGTGCAACTAACTTGAAAAGATTTATACGTCCTTTTTAGATGACAATTGTCGTGATCTGTTTGCTCGCGGTTTTTAATTGTTTTAAAAGCGCGCGTGCAAGACTTATCTGCCGTTAAGTTCTTCAACGCATCCTTCTGTTCTTTGGATAGATTAGACTTGGATAGAGTTGTATGTTGTAAAACATCAGTGACTTGTACGCGAATGTTAGATGCAATTTGGATTCAGAGTTAGAACATTTAAGAAATGTTCTGATCACGCTAGAATAGTTACCCTCGGCAATTCATGCATGGATATGAATAACGAACAACAACAGAAACAGAATATTGAATAGCAATCTTCTGTTTGTTTGCCTTTTATGGGTCCAGCTTCATATAAAATTGTTAGAATTTTAAGAGAGGTTGGCATAGAAGTTTGTCATTCAAGTTACAACAAATTGTTCCGCTTTCTACTCACAAGGATAGTACAGATGAACTTCAGAAACCTGGTGTGTATCGCATTCCGTGCCAATGTGGTTTGGTTTACATTGGAGAGATCGGTGAATATCTTTCAACCCGTCTTAAAGAACACAAGACGAATTGCGAGAAAGCTAAACTCGAAAAGTTTGCTGCAGTGCATCACGCATGGACTTACAATCAGCGCATAAAATGGAATGAAGCTCCATTTTGGCGAATGATAAATATAAATTTTCTCGTAAAATGAGAGAGTCTATTGAAATATTCAATCATAAAACTATAGATCAAGAGGGAAAGCCACTAAATAGCACGTGGCTTGCTTTCTTCAGTGTTCTCTAGTTAGCCCTTGTCTTGCACGCGCGCTTTAATTAAAACAATTAAAAAGCTCGAGCAAACAGATCACGACAATTGTCATCTAAAAATGACGTATCAATCTTTTCCAGTTAGTTGCACTCATGAAGGTTCGGGCTAACGGACCGAAAGCTTTGCAATAGTAAATATACATGGTGTGCCCTCCAACAAATACAGATATTGAATTAGAAAAGTTTTCTTCTAATTATGTAATGGAAAAGCAATTATTAGGAGATAATATATATAAGTTTTGTATAATAATAATATAATATTAATAATAATAATCTGTTTAATAAAACCATATTGCAGTATAAACTGAATTGCACGATTAATAAAATATTTCCATATACAAACTGTCTATATTACGTATAGATAAGAAATGAAATCTATAATCCTTTACTAGTATTTAATTGTTATAAAGTTTTTAAAACGTTCCGTATTTGTGTTTAAAATACGGTCTGACTGAAACCTATAAGATTGTAATTATGTGAATATGAATTATGAAAAGTCGCTACAATACTCTTAAGTGGGTTTTCATGGCCACTGTCCCGCGTTAATTTGATAATAAATTTTTCACAGGTATACCACATCTCAGGAAGGATAATGCGCAGAGCCCTCTTCTGTATAGACTCGATATTATCAGTGTTCATTTTGGTCAAAGCTGACTACGCTGGCGAGGCATATTCAAGGTGAGACCTGATAAAGGAGGAATAGATAGTTATAATATCTTCATCTTTGAGTCCGCATTTTTTAACTGACGTAATGCAAGTAGTCTAGTATTAGCTTTCTTTAAAACATAGTCCATATGTTTGTTCCAAGACAGGTCATCACTCAGCAATAAGCCAAGCAGTTTAAAAGAGGATACTGATTGCACAGGTTGGCCATCAAAAAGGATTGTTTCGTTTTGTGGAAAATGATATTGCAGAAAGGATATATTGTCATTTCTTTGCATTTCTTCCATTAAGTTTCATCCCCCTACTTGAGGCAAAGTTGAAAATCTCGTTCACAAGAGTATAGGCATCAAATTTGGAGAACATCGTGAAATACCCCTAAAATATTTTCGCATTTAAGAAGAATCGTGAGTTTTGGTTTACTACAATTATGACGATATGACACATTGAAAACCATCCCTTAGGTTCATGAAGAATTTAGTGTACTAAGGACACAGAGGAAGTATACACAGCGTCTACTTGCGGGCAAATCCTGTCCACTTGTTTGTAATGCCCATGCACTAACCCTTTAGCAAGCGTTTTGAAAATATTTTGAGGAAGAATGAATGGAGGCATAGGCGTACTGGATCAAATTTGTTTGGGGGGGCAATCCACTTTTGCCCGAAAAAAGATTGCCCAAAAAAGGATCAATTAGAATGAAATTATTGAAATGAATTCGCTTGATAGCATAAAGTGATGGAGCCACGCCGTGTATGTGGTGCGCTGAAATATTTTGTGGCAATGCAGCCTAAAATTTTGCGAAATTCCACGAAAAATTGCCCGAATTTCCTTGTTTCAAATGTGGTGGGGGGGGGGCAGTTGTCCCTCCCTACCTTCCCCGTCTGGTACACCTATAAATGGAGGACTTCGAGTTTTGCACGTTTAAACTTCGATTTTATGGATACTGTTCAAAAATTCACGCAAACTTTGGTAATATGGTAAAAACAGATGGACTTTAAATATATAACCTACACACTCCGTAGTAATATTTGTTTCCCTTGCAAGATTTTTTTGCCCATAAGTAGACATATAGAAATTATTCGGCAGTTCCTCGCAAAATTTATTGGAATTATACTACGAAAAAAAGGCACAGCTGTGACATGGTGTTATGACAGTAGTGAACTAAAACGTTGACAAATTCTGAAAAATCCGTATATTTCGTTTTTTCACTTTCCAAAGCAGCCATCAAAGTAAGGAAATCGTTTAAATATCCCAGCCATTTAATTCGTGTTACTAATTTCAAGGTAAACAATCCGTTTGTTTGCGTTTTCCAGGTACAAATGCTCGCTAGCCGCCATGTGGCCGTCAGGCCAGCGAGTTCTTTGCGCAAAGATTAACTGTTGGTATTTCGTTCCAGTTTAAAATCATTATATAAACATATTAAGCAAAAACATTCACTTACCAACGAGTTTTTAAAATTTAATATTCAAATCGAAGAAATTTGTTTCAAATTCGAAAATTAAGCCTTTTTTGCCTTTCGAACAGTGTTTTCCCTTTATATTTCTATACAAGTTTGACAAACAACACTTGCCAGAGCAATTCGTGGGGTGTTTGTGTGGTGCGTGGAATGACGTAAACAGGTGAACACAAAAATTAACAAATACATTTGACTGCAAGTGTACTCTCTACATACTTCCTCAGTGAGTTTGGGAAAAACGTTCAGCTTACATATAAACACCAGACGAAATACGAAACACAAACATTTACATGCCAGGATCCCGTTCATCGTCCCGTCCCGGCAAACGTCCCGTCCCACCTCTCATACAAACAGGCCCTAAGGAATCTTTGCATAGGAATGTACATGGTTCATTGTTTGGCAAGAATATTGAAGTATAGTAAGTATCTGTTACATTAGTATTCCATTACCTACAACCAGTATTATTATGGTAGGGCACGGTAACTATTTGCGGTGGTTAGTGCAGGTAGTATGAACATTTCTAAAACTTACTTGCCTCTTTGACTGAGTTTTCTTTCTTGTGTAACATTCGAATGATTATTGGGATTAATCATTATTGCATTTAATCGTTTGAAATTACTTAGCGCTCATGCAAAAATTATAAAGTGGGTTTATTACTATTTTATGATGTAACTTGAACCCGTTTTCATGATGTTATTCGAGTCTACAATTTTTACTGATATATGCCTGGGCATCACGTATCTGCAAATTAAAATCTCAAAACTAACCTCGAGACGTCTGCCATGGCGGGAATTGCCAATTTTTTAGATGGGAGTTCATACTATTATAGTTTATAGTCGTACTAATAGAGCAAAAGGAACGAGTGATTTTTCACTCAAATCTGCATTGATCTCCGGCAAGTTTTAGGGCCCGTTTACACGGGCGATTTTTGATGGGATTTTTCTGGTGTTGAACGATGTGAAAGAGTGGATAACTCGAGAGTATCACAGTGGAGAGTATACTTGATCCAACAATTTTCTAATACACTCGCCAGTCAACCTACTCGATCAGATACGCTAAGAGGAGAAAAATCGCAAGCAAAAATCGCTCGTGTAAACGGGCTTTTACTCATTCTGGTGTTTTTTCGCACTTTTTCGCTGTACATGAAAAAACTGCTTCAAAAGGGCGCTTACAATCCTCCATGTGGCTTGTGACGTCATGTCATTTGCATAACAAAATAAAACAGCTCAAAACGACAAAAGAGAACACAAAAGAGGCAAAAAACGAGCACTGAGATAGCCAGCTTTAACTTTTACGAGTTCTGTGAATCGGGAAAAATTTAAATCGATGAAAACTTTCATATAACAGGATATACTTCTAGCTCTCGTCATGTGAATGCAATTAACTGAACAAAACGTTAAAACTTTCATTTTTCGGTTTGAAAACCTGAGCTACATATAGTGTTCACCTAAGCCCCAGAGATTCAAGGAGCGAAGAGATAATATGCCATGTTGAATGGGATTCCAAATTTTGAATGGAAATCAAGGAGCATCTTAAAGTTGTCTGTTCATCCAAAATGGCACCGAAGACGTAATGTGAGAACCGAGATAAAAGACCAAATTAAATTTGGACGTCAAACGCCATGGTTAAGCCAAATGCAAATGATACAAATCAACTCAAATAGAGACTTTATTGACACTATAGTTACTTGCGTTAGGATCGGTGCATGACAGATCCACGGTCAAACCTGGCCCAAGAAGGCGTTGAGACTATGTGCACACGGCAACGTTTTAGAGCGTTTTCATTTGTGTTTTCACGCGAAAACGAATGCAAACACCGACAATTTAGGACAGAGGCTGCAGCTTTTTTAATATATTGAAAATACATTCCCTTGGAAAGTGCTAACTAAGCGTTGAAACGATAAACGGGACACAAACATTTTTGGAAACGCTGAAAACGGCGCCCGTGTGCACGAGGCCTGTAACCCGGCCTCTCTTTCACTGC
The DNA here is from genome assembly GCA_025434845.1 of Phenganax subtilis. Taxonomy (NCBI): domain Eukaryota; kingdom Metazoa; phylum Cnidaria; class Anthozoa; order Malacalcyonacea; family Clavulariidae; genus Phenganax; species Phenganax subtilis. Next base: position 8,441 of record JAOBYK010405680.1, read on the forward strand.
GGTTTTATAGATTTGTAGAGCTTGTTTGGTTTTATATAATATGACTTGAGGAACTAAAACAAAGTAGTAGTAGTTCTATATGAATATATAATCTGACAGAAAATTAATTCTGTCAGAAAATTCGTATTTTAGTTTGTTCTGAATTCTGATATAAAACCACACGACGCTTGTGTAAACGTGCTCCACAATTCTCCAGACTTTCTTCGCGACAGAGGTTTCCAGGGTATTGTGCGCTACTCGCATTGCTCTTTGCATTGCCATTGTTTCTTGACCAATCAGGAAGCGCAAATGCATCACATTTATTTGTTCATCCAGTACATGATTGGTTAATCCCCAGGTCATTATGACATCACTTCCATGCACTGTTCCCATAACAGCGCCTTGGCCGGGGAGAATTTTTTCGCTATACATACGGCCTTATGAATGATTTCAATGGCTTGTAATCATGGCGAGCTTTGGCGACCATTCTTTGGCGTTTGAAAAGATGCCCGTGTAGCATTCGCATCGAAAATCGGCAAACAATTTGCCGATACAACTTAATTTGGGGTCCGTTTAGCATTTCTTGGCTGTTGAGCTTTTGGGAGTCGTGATCACGATTGTGACTGTTGTACATATTTAGACTTGGAAGCCGCTCGCTCGTTCGCTCTGTTGTTGTGTCGCGTTGGCAAACTGTCCGCTGCGGCAAGCAAGAATCGTGGATATTTCGTCGATGCCTAATGGGATGTGCCCCTAGCATACACGTTTCTCAATCAGGAATTGTCTATTGCCGCAACGAATTCAGAGAAGCAAGTTCGGGAGCGAGGGCTTCGTCTTTGAGCGAAGTCATCAACCATATCCATTCCGAGCCGGGGACAACTGCTGTCACTTCGACAGTTCGCATAACGACAGGACTTTTTCCTAGCTTGATAGATAAACGTACTTCGGTTGAAACGGACACGCAGAGCTTCGATCTACGCAAAATGGAAGAAATTTCGCAGGTTCGTGTGGCGAAATTTATAGAAAGACAGCATAACATTTTCCTTTATAAACATGAATGCGGTTGTCTGGTCGCTGCGCTTGGGGTCAGAAACTCAACACTGGCCCGCTTTTTCGTTATTAACGAGCTCAATTTTTTACTCATGCAGGACGAAAGAAAAGAATTCACATTTGGACCCATGAAGCTTTTTCAAAACCCAATGTCGGTAAGCTAAAAAATTTATGAAAAGCAAACATTTCACACTTTCTCGTATGCTGACATCTTCGAGTTATGTCGCCCGTCGTGTTGTAAAAATTTGCGTCAAAGTTCTCGCACTTTTCGTTCGTTTTAGCTTTCGGTATTACTGCGAAGCCTTTTAAATTTCTTTACTTGTTTTTGTATTTTTAAAATGCTCGTCTTTGGGGATGGAGCTGTAGGGTTTGTTTGGTAAAAATCATTCAGCGTCTTCAAAAATGATCGCTTAATTATACCATTTGCCGTTGTCTTAATAGCAAAGCCTTCTGGAAACTTGGCAGGAAAGAAAAACGACCTCTTTGTCTGTTTTGTTCGGTTACATCACGTCCAATATGCCCTTCAACTCCGTGTAATATTTTAGAGAAATTATGGCATTTTATTTTATCTTTGTGGCGAGTTAAATCCCTGAAAAAAATTGATAATGTCCCTAGTTGAAAATTGTGTTTACTGATGGATTTGTTCGCGTGAAATGTCTGGCAAATACTAATCATTCACCGTTTCGTTTGCACAAGCGGTTACAGCGCTTTTAAATGCAGTTGTTTTATCAGGATTCTAGAAGGTCTCGACTATGAATGAGTTTTTACTACGAAACGGTGTGAAATAGTTCGAAAATGTCGTCCTACTGTACATATTCCAAAAGACATATTGTGCTAGCTACAAACCTATGCAGCATTAATGAAAATTGTACAGCCGTCTCCAAAGCAACTTAGCCCAAGAGTTTCCCCTGGACCAGGAAAAATGTCAGGCATTAGATGGAGTGGAGCATGTAGCAACATGCATTGTAGTGCATAGTTTACTCATAGAAGGGCTAAACTTTTCTTTGACAAAAAAAATTGTCTATCATTAGACAGTGAATTACATAAATAGGGCACCTATGGGTGCATTGGAATACCCAATGCACTTTTCCTTTTTACATTTTTCTGGGACGATATTTCTTGTCAGGGAAAAAATTTTTCTGCATTCTGGTTTAGCTATTCTATCTGCCAGTTTCTCTTGTTAACTCATTCTGTGGCAATGCACTCTGATGTGCTCTCTAACACTGGGCGCTTTTACTAATCACAGTGAAATGCTTGTCAGCTAATGGTTAACGAGATAAATTGGCAGATAGTTTAAGTTTTGTACAGATGAGTAATTTTTGGTTGACATGTTCACCATTTTGTGTGTACAATTAACAAGGTTTCCTTGATGCCATGTCACTGCACTGAAAAGGTGGGATGACTAGCTTTTGAATGAGCCTCGTTATCAAGGGAAAGCTGATCAATTTTTGTCGGACACACGAGCAGATCGAACTTGTCTAGAAACACGTCTGGTTAAAAAATTGCTCAATTGTTCACATCATCATTTAGCAAGAGTTTCATTCTGATTGCAAGTAAAATCATCTGGCATTAGACAGATTAAGGAGGTTACCTAGCTTTTGTTCCACAGTGTAAGCATAGAATGTATGCACAATTCATTTTGTGGAAAATATCTTTATTATTTTTTTGTTATTATTGAAGATTCTATTAGTATTCCCAAATGAAGATCCACAGAGCAGAGCGTTTCTGTCAGCAGCCATTAGAGGCTCGTACCATGCCAAGTTGTGCACAACTATGGAAAGTGCTTGGGAGTACTTTGTACAGAGTCATCCAGAGGTAAGATTACTGCATTATACAAATGACAAGCATGGATTGTCATGTGGCTTCCAAGGTCTTGACCAAAGAAATACAAACTATATTATGAGTTTAATATTCTTGTTAGAAGATGCAAATATGCCCTGTCAGTGTGAAACTCTATATAGTGTTTTTGAGATGAGCATGCCTATTCTACAAACGTCTTGTTCTGCCCATGGAAATGTCCCAGTTAGATGAGAATGTAGAAGAGAGCCATAGGGCCCTGTTCAAGCAAAAGTTGGGCTTCAACCTTGCAAACATGTTAAAACAATGAAGCATCTGACTGGTTGTCTGCTGTGTGAAATGAATTCTATGGCAATAGTGTGAGCTATTAAGTAAGCCTTGGCATCAGTAGGCAATCTGTTTTAAAAGAAATTGTAAAATCATGCATTTTCAGAGACTCTGTTCATTCCTTTCTGTGCAATATTTTTACAGAATTTTATTGAAGTACATAAATTTTTCTTAAATTTTTTATCTCAGAGTCGACTAATTTCAGTTCATTCATTAGCCCATTAGTAGATGCTTAAATTTCCTAAGCTGTTTCTCTATATGTAACATTTGCTTATATATGTTTTGTAAGTAACACTGTATGATTTAATTCCTCAGTAGTTGTCACAGTTGTTGTATATTGAATCGAGTGTATTTTACTTGATGGTATACTTGCTCTTCCATGTACACTGTTGTACAATCATTTGACATGAAGCAATTCAGTGGCAAGTTCTTATGGGATACATGTAAACATTAATACATTCATCGGCCAAGGTCTGATGAAAACTAAAACTAACAATGTTGATTATAGTACAATCGAGTGTCCAACATATATTGGCTGAACCAACTGAACAGGCCCCAAAGCTCCATGGTCAGAGCATTGCACTACATGGGTGAAAATGCCCAAATTACACCAGGTCGATCAAGCAGGATTTAACAACGTTGTGCTGCACCCCACCGACAGTGGTGTTAACAATGCTGCAATTTGTGGGAGGGATGCACCATAAGGACATTGTTCAATCCTGTTGTGTCAGCCATGGAAAACTTGGGCATTTTTATTGGTGTAGCTAATTGGAAGTCATGAGATAGATTCCTCTGTTAGCTTGTGGACTTTTTGAGCACTGGTCTTGGCCAGGATGACTCGTGAAACTTACAATGACATATAAAACCATCAATTAAAGAGCATCTTTTATTTTTGTTTCTAGCTTGTTATTATCGATTTAAGAAGTTCACAAGGTGTAAATGGACAGGACTTATGCAGGTGTGTTTTTTTACTCATAAACTATTATTTATACCAAGTAGCAACCTTCTAGTACACGCATAAAAATCATCATGTTGTTGCAATTTTGATAAGAACAGGATGCAGCAATGTTATACTGTACCTGTTGCTCACAAGTGTTAACACTGTTAACAATATTGTTCAGCATTGTTACACCAGATTAAAAATAAACGATATTGTTCAATGATGTTGACAACTATAAACAATACGTGCAGCACAACATTGTTGCATCCTGTTTTACCGCCGGCTCGTAGTTTTTAGCTGTGTAAGTAGCCACCCTCTGGAATCTACTTGATGAATGCTGCTGAAAGCTATAGGTGCATAAAAGAGTACACTTTGAAAGTTTTTGTGCGTTTAACAATAGAGTAGCCTGTAAAGCTGTTTGCAGTGTTAAGTAGCATGTCTTAGACATTACTAAGAAGGTACTGAAGTAATTTTTAGCAATATATCAGCTCAATATTTTGCTGTAGTTGTGCCAATTGTTTAAGGTTAAGCATGAACTCTGCCCCCTGGGTATCAGCAAACTTTTTAATCATCATAGTTCACATAAGTTCAGAAATCAGGAACTCGCAAGCACTCAAACATTTCAAAAAGATCATACGTTATACCAACGGGCAATCTACTGAACGATAATAGTTGTCCCGATTGCATGCTCTGTAATTCATGAAACATGTATAAATATGTAGATAGTATTTATTCTAAATTATATATCAATTAGGTCTAGAAAATATTGTTATTGTAGTACAGTTAGGTGTCCCCAATTAGTAGAGGAATTTTTTCCTCAGCTAGATGTAAACTGACACAGAAATAAAGTTTTATTATTAATATTATTATCATTATTACTAGACTTTCAATATCCGAGCTGTGTGAACTGCGCAGCGTGGGTGCTAATACCCACTGGGTATTCATGTACATGGGAAGGGAAAACTACGGCTAGTTGTATAGTCATATTCCTTGGTAGTGCTTCTATCATGGTTGGAAAAAATATATTTCTTTCTTCGACCACAGAGCAAAACCAAGAAATTTTCTGCTGGCTTTTAGAGAAATTAGCAATAGAAGGGAGCAAAAATTATGAGTTTATGAATTGTTTCTTGTGTAGTCATGTTTAATTAAATGTTGTTGTCTTGTTGACAAGTATCTCACTGATCTCAGCATTTGAAACAAGGATCAGCCAATTTGTACCAGTGTGTACTTGACCTTAAAAAATGTCAAATTTTCTTCCTACTGTTACTTGAAAATTTTCTGTGATCCTGAAATATTTTCTGGGACCAATGGTCCCATGGTCCGATACATTTTCCACCCCTGGCTTCTATGCTTGGATGGTTTTGCAAATTATGCGCATGCACAATAAGAACTTTTGTATTGTGAATTTTTATTTGTGGGAAGAGCTTGTTATATTGTTATGTATATTGATGTATTGGTGATCTGAAATCACGGAAAAAGACTGGAACTATTTGTCAATTTAAAATCTATTTTTCGTTTAAACAGTCAGCTCATGAAGTACATTATATTTTTATGTTCCCAAATTTGCAATGGACTTGTGTTCTCACCACCGAACATATTTATCAAAGTTTTGACTCAGTTCATGAACGGGAAAGAAGGAAAGGATTGATTAAATACAGCAAAGTGGACTTCTATTCGTTTGCTCGTTCCAATCTTTTTGCTCGCGGTAAGATCACCTTCGTTAGAAGTCGGTAGCTATCAAAGCTTTTTGCAAACGTCAAAGTTTGCAGAAAATAAACAACGTATTTCGTAAAAAACTGCTTAAATTGATACTAAACAGCAAGGGAATTCATATTCTTCTTGAATTGTCAAACGAAAAGTTGGTATTCAACTATGTAAACAATCGTAACATGCTCGTTCTAAAGTTATTTGATATATGTAATCGTTACCAAAGTTCTGAAAATTACACCACGTATTGTAACGCGGTGAACAAACAAATACGATAGCGGTTTTCTCGTTAAGTATTTTTAAGTATTTTTTCAGCGTCGTTATCGGCTCTTTTCTGTATATGAGCAAACTTTTTGTATCTTTGAGGAGGGATTAGTACATTTATGTATTTCTAGTTTTATCTTTGAATTTGCAATTCTTGACGTTATAATCAATTTCACATTACTTTCCCGCGGAACATTGCGAACGACGTTAGAAAAGAACAAACTACTTGTTGCAAACTTCGCCGGAAATTTCGAAGCCAATTAGCGAACGTCCTTTTGTAGCTATCTTGAATTGAACTTTCGAACTTTCAATCGTCTTTAGAAACTTCGATGACACCGAAGTTCAGAGGAAGTGTATGTTTTGTTAAAACTTCATCGCCTACCAAATGAAAACGGCTTTGGTTTGTAAATTATGCAACAAAAATTACATAATACTGTTGCAGAATTGAAAATATGGTAACCTCGTACTTCGGCGTTGTCGAAATTCGTATATTTATCCTGCGAGTTTTTTCCTCTTAGCGTGGGTGATCGAGTGGTTTGCCTGGCGAGTGCATTAGCAAAATTGTTGGACCAAGCATGTTCGTCAGTTATCCACTCTTTCACATCGTTCAACACGAGAAAACGCATAAAAAATCGCCCGTGTAAACGAGCCTGTAAGGACTGAAAGCTGAAACTGCATTGACATTAACATTAGAAAGTTCTCAAACTTAAGCAGCTTCAAAACATAACGTTAAAACAGTTTTGAATGCTCAGGGCCTTATCACCTGCTACAGCAACAATTTGCCTCATTGAGCACATGTAACACTATATTAGAATAGCGATTTTCTCGGCTATGAATGTCTGAATATGCTTGAAATGTCACCAGCCTTGCTTTTAAAGCCCCGTACAGACGGACAATTTTTCCTTGACAAGTTTTCCTTGACAAGTTTTATTTGCTCGTGTGTATTACAA